>CANUEX010112101.1:0-14906 GCA_948099535.1 Jatropha multifida | reverse complement strand
TAAATATTTTTCAGGAAATAAGGATACTGTTGGTCCATAAGACTCTGCTTCCTTCTTCGCAGAGAAGTGATCATGTTAGTATAACTCTTTAATAATATTTAGAATACTCCGCACATTTTATTTAACTCCGCAGTTAGGATGTTTGAATAAATATTGGCTTGTAATAGAATTATCATGTGACTATAAATAAATTGCGGAGTGTAAATGACTATCTGGAAGGCTGTATGATAGGAACAGTTTGAACATATTATGAAAAATAAATATTTGTATGAGAAAATATTTTTATTATATGGATATGGGCCCAAGCTGCGAATAGTATGTATTACTAATGCTGGGTCAGAATTATTAACTCTGATTGTCTTATGAAAAATGTCATAATATGGGCTCACTATTCCGATAGTCAAATGATAATAGGGATGGATTGTGATAGTTTAGGCTTACTACGGGTCTCGGGTGCCTTAAACTTACCTAGGTCCTATTGCCGGTCCGGCCCACGGTTTTGGGTTGTGACAATTACCCAAACTTAAACCATTGTTTGTCCTCAAATAATAAAATAAAAAAAAAACAAAATAAAACTAGCTTAATATGGTTGGAGGTAATTGTTCACAATCTTAAAAATACAAAAAATCTATTACCATAAAAATAAATCAAGTGTTTCCTATGCTAGCCATATTTTTGTAAAAATTCAAAACTCTTAACAAAACACATTCCCTAGTATGAATATAAATTATCAAGATTTCAACACCAATAATTGATCAAATCATGATAGATAACATCTGAATTTTCACAAAATTAGCTATCCCTTCTCCACAATTTTAAGTGCTACACCATTATCAAGAATAAAAGGTCTTTTACTAGGGTTGTAATAGGGCTTACGGGGTTGATTTATTAAAGTAAAAAAGAAACGGATATAGGAAATCAAAGAGTACAAAAATATATAATATCAAGATGTTAATCTCATAAAAACATATATATTTTTTTGCAAAGGGAGATTTTATTGGATTTTCTCACTAGCTTATTACTAGAGATGCTTTTAGCAAGGTCTTTTTGTAGTTCTTGAGTAGTTTCATCCTTGCTTAAGTTTTTTCCAAACTTGAATTTTTGATTGATCTTTATTTTTCTTTTTCTTGGGGTGCTTCTCTTTTTCTTTTCTTCTAATTTCTCCACTTGCTAGTGTTTGCATAAAAATATCTCCCTTTTTATTTTCTTGCTATGTTTCAATAAAATCAAATCTTTAATAATATATGATTGCACTTGGGGTAAAGTTAAAAATAGGTTTAATGGCTAGGTTTTAATAAGGGTAACAAGAAAAATATTAGTTTATAGGCTTCAAATTGATTGCAAGGTTATAATTAATTTTAGGGTGGTCTAAGCTAAAATTTGTAGTTTAACAAGGAATGTCTAAATCATCTCTTTTTAATGTGAGCACTTTAAAAATTGTCTTAAAAGAATTTTCAATTTTGTTCTAAGAATGTCAAGGTTAATTAAATTTTGATCAAAACATATATATATATATATATATATATATATATATATCCATCAAAATAATTTTAAAAATGGGTGTTTACATCTTAAAAATAAATATTTAAACTAAGGAATATTATTAAGTTAAAAAGTTCAAATTTAAACTAAAACATGCCATAATAGAAAACAACTAATTTATAATCAAGTTATTAAATTATGATAATTTTTAATCTTGCTTATAATAATTCCAACCACATTAAGCCAATAAAAGAACAAAATTTTAACTAAAATTTCCCTTTTCCAACTTAATCTAGCACATTGTCCTCAATGTGAAAAATTAAATCAGTCCCCAAACTTGAATTCATGCCTCAACACAAAGTGTAAGAATTATGGGAAAAAAAATAATTTTTTTTAGTTGGTCAGGTCATGGTCGTGGCATGTGCCACACCCTGCCCGTGGACTGATTTGCAAAAAAAAAAAAAAAAAAAAAAAATTTTTACCTGCTGGGCACTCCACGGGCGTGGCGTGTGCCATGCCCTGCCCGTGGAGTGTTCTGAATGTCATGGGATTTTTGTGTTGTGGCCTATGAAACGTCTCTCCTGTGCAATGGGCGTGGCCAGTTCATGCCACGTGCATGGAGTCCACTGCCTCTGTAAATTTTTTAGTGTTTTTAAGCCACGGGCGTGGCGTTTTACATGGTCAGCCCGTGGATCTCCTTGACTTCAGTCCCTAAGTACCTAAAAACACAAAAATTAATATTTTTAAACTTGGGTAATTGAGTTAGATCATAAAATTACTCAAACAAAATAAATCAACGCTACTAAAACCATACTAAGAAGAAGAATTTATTCAAAACCAAAATAAAATATGGGTTGTCTCCCACAAGCGCTTTTGTTTAACATCTTTAAGCTCGACTTTTGAATTGCGAACTTCATGGAGGCTTTGAGTGGCTTGAAAATTTCTTCATCATAATCTTAGGCAAACATTCAGTTGCTCTAGTTTCTTTTAACTTGAAATTTGGTCAACCTAAAGTGTCCATGTGCTTTTTCAAATCCTACAATAACTTTGTTTCTTATTCATTAGATAAGAGAGATGAAATCACAATCGGAAAAGACTTTTTCTTACCTAAATATGCATATTTCAAATGGCATGGAATTTGTTTCAATTCAAACTTAGGAGGTGCACTTTGCTTTTTAGTTCTGGAATAATGAATATCAATGAATGCAATAGATTGCTTTTTATTTTGCTCAAATGTATCTTCAAAATTAGCATCATGCAAAGTATTTTCCACACATTCATTAATATCACTGATTCTAAAACATTCATTGTGATTCAGAAGATGGTTGCAAGATTTAAGAACATCAAAGGTTATCTCTTCTTTCCCCACCCTCAAAATCAATTTACCTTCATGGACATCAATTAACGCCCTCGCGGTAGCAAGGAATGGTCGCCCAAGAATGAGGAAACTTTCTCTATGTTCATCAATGTCAAGTATAACAAAATCAATGTGAAAGATAAACTTACATACTTTGATGAGCACGTCTTTTACAATTCCTCTTGGATATTTAACTGAATGGTCTGCCAATTGTAGAGACATTCTTATAGGCTTGAGCTGCCCCAATCCTAACTCCTTGAACACTTTGTGAGACATAAGATTTATACTTGCACCCAAATCAGCTAAAGTTTTGTCAAAATCAAATTTACCAATGGTGCAAGGAATAGAGAAACTCCCAGGGTCTTTTAATTTTGGAGGCAATTTATTATGAATGATTGCACTACATTCCTCCGTTAGTATTGCCATTTTCTGACCATCAATCTTTCTCTTTTTTGCAAGAATGTGAATGATTGCACTACAACCCTAAAGTCACTAACAAGCTCTCCCGATGTATTGTTAGCTATTTTAATCCCGTTTAATTACCTATCTCCCAATAGTGCAACCAGACATGAATTAAATCATTAAGTTTTATGGTTTGTTCAAGAATTCATAACCTAAAGTCATTAAATTATGAAAACCCCCCATGAGTCAAACCATATAGCTTCCGCATCAAGTTATTATTCCCATGTAATTTGTTACCCTTTTCTTATCAAAAACCCTTCTTCCGATAGCGATTAATGAAATAAATCAATCCAGGGGAGAAACTCTGCCTGGAAGCATTAAGTTCAGTAATAAATTATAACTTGAACCAAGAAAAACAAATCTAATATTATAAATTGGGGTAGAAGTTAAGCTACATCAAATCCCTAGTATGGGAGTTTAGTTCCACATAGTAATTAAATAAAACTCAATAAAATCTGAAAATAATTCTATAAATAATAAGAATTAATGGAAATAAAATAAGATCAAGAGTTTAGAGATAAAAACTAGTCAAACAATAGCATAGACGGCTCCCTTGATTCTTTACACAACTTGATTGCTTGAATTCTTACAAAGAGAGAAAAAACTAATAAAAGAATAGAATCCAGAATTGAGATCTAGAATTCAATGAAAATCGATTAATGAATAATAATTGAATCCTCCCTGTTGTAATCTCTCTTTATATAGACTTCATAGGGTGTCTTTGAATCCGAGTAGGAAATTGACTTGAATTGGATTCCTTTTCTATTTAGGAGTCTTCTTTCATCAGATTGGAATTGAGTAATGCTTGAGATGAGTCCTTTTAGTATTTCCATGCAGTCCATGCAAAGGCCACGCCCATGTCTCAGATTTACATGGGCTTAATAATCAAAATTTGACCCGATTGAATTTCCAGCAGGTGGCACGGCTGTGGCACTGCATGACATGCCCGTGTACTCCCTTGACTTGGCCATTTTGAGCTTTTAGACTTTCAATTTCAGTCTCAACCTTCTTCGATGCAATTTTTGGCTATTTTTTTGCTAAAAACCCTTCAAATTAAGCTTATCAAGAATCATGAGAACTTACTAAAATTATAAATAAATCTAAGTGAAAAATTAATTAAAGTAATTAAAAATACTAAAATTTCTAATAAAAGCTAAGCTAAAAATACTATAAAAATATAACCTATCAGCAATAATTTTATTATTTAAATTAAAAAACTAAAAAGAAAAAGGAAAAATTAAATAAATCAACTAATTAAAAGAAAAATTAAATTCAAAATGGAAATTTAGAAAGGAAAGGAAAATGAATAAATAGAAACTAATAAATAAAAGAAATCTTATATTATTATTATATTATATATTAATTAAGTTTTTTTTATTTTGAAAGTAAGACAATGTTAAGACAATGTAAAATTTTTTTTTTTTTGAAAATAAATTAAAAGAATATTTCCTAATTAATTATTTCACAATTAAATTAAGATCTATTCTAAGCACCAATATCTGGCAATGGTGCCAAAAATTTGTTCAAAACTTGATATTCATGCTTCGCAAGTATACACGTCGTATAAGTAGTAAAAAAATTATCGTCCCACAGAGATTGGGGAATAGACTATTAATTTTGATGTTTGATAATTATTAGGAAGACCAGAATAAAGTGAGTTTGAATTAAACTAAGTTGCAATTAAATTAAATTAATTCAAATTAAAATAAGCAAGTGGAGATAATCAAAAATAAATTCAAGCAACTAGTTGGAGATGGTCTAATTATGGAGTCTCTATTAATTCTTAGGTGCAAACTCTGAACAGTTGATTTATTGTGTCCAGATTCTACTTTCAAGATTAAATGGACTACTACAACTACATGACATCTACTTTCGTAGCTTAACATGGTTAAAATGTTTATGCCAATTTCTGAGGGAGAACTAACCTAAAGTATCTAGATTCCTTTTTCGAGTTTAAATGGAATATTGAAATCATGCACTTCTACTTTCATAGCCTGATGCAATTAGAACTCATTAAGCTGTTGTTAATTCTTTTACCATCAGAGAACCTAGCCTATTTTTAGGTTTAAAAATTCTAGACCTAATATGTGAGGTCCAATCTAGCTTGTCACCCTTTCAATTTATTCAAACAGATCTAAAATCATGCAAATATGGGATCATGAAATATTCACAGGCATTAAGCTCAATATATTAAATCAAGAATTTAAGCATTCAATGTAAATCAAACTATTCAAAGTTGCATTTTTAAATTAATAAATAATTCTCATAACTAGATTCAAATATTTATCCTAGCATTATTACAAATATATTAACACAGATAAAATATGCAAGAGGAACAAAAGATATAAATGGACAAACTTCGAGAATTTATTTGATTGGTTGCACAATGAATTTCACCTCCAAAGCTTGTCTAAAATAACTCTCTTCCTTCTGTGTTTGGAATAACACTAACTAAAGGCTACTGACTCTTTCTCCACTTGGTTGACTTCCTTTGATTGGTCACTCCTTAATTCTTTCTTTCTTATGCATGGCAACAAGGGCCAAAGGAAAGTTTAACCAAAGAGAGTGAACCCTTCTAAAGTCTTTGTTTGCTCCTTTTATAGAGTCTTTGATTGGCTTCAATTGGTCCGCATCACACGTACTCAGCTTGCTTATGTTGATTCTGCAAAGCTACTCACCAAGAATGAATAAAGAATGATAAAGGAAGTTGCTAACAAGGCTAGGTACAATGTTCCAACAAAACTGAAACGTTTCAGCCCAAACGATATGTCAGGAGATCTTTTCACAACTCGCATCGTGTTTGGTTCTCAATTGTCCACATTGATCAATTTTCTATCATTCTTTTCTCTTGATTATTTGGGCATTGGTCTTGGGTTTTGTTGGAATTCTAAGTGCATTTCTTGGACTTTAACAACAGCAAATATTTAATGGCTATTTTTCACTTAGATTGAGTGCCAAATGGAGCTTGATTGGCCCATTTTATCTTGGAAATGGCTAATGTTTATGTAGTCTATGTGCAAACCAATTATGGAGAGAAAATTATGCAAAATAGATTTTTTTCCTTTAATTTATTATTCAAAATAAAGCTTAATTTAATTGAAAAGATGATAAAATATATGCACATTTTGTTGTTATCAATGACACCATCATAGCCAACTCCTCTCATCTCCCTTTCTATCTCCCTTCAATGAACCTTACCCATCTACCTTCTCTCTCTCTCTCTCTCGTTATATATATATATATATAAAATAAAGAAATCCATAAAAGCAGCCATCAAAAGATCAATAAAGCCAATCATGAAAACAAACCAAACAGCTTCCAAGCCAGCAAAATCTGGCATTGTTTTATTCGTAACCTGAGATTGAGTTAAAATTTGCAAATTTGGCAATGATGCAAGGATGCAACTTACAATACAATATGATAATATATGGATATAGGTTGCAAATTAATTTAATTTTTTATGAGACTCCTTGCACGCGTATCGTTTTGACTAATGCCTTAATGGCAACAATTTGATTAATGATGAAATAATAATTTTAGAAGTTAGAAAATAAAATTAAGAATAGAGAGAAATTGTCTTTATGAAAGGACAAATTTCACCATTAAACTTTGAAATTAAGCTTCTCAACAAAATTAGGCCTTCAATTTCCTTCAAAAGAGAGGAGATAAAGAAGAATGGATGGCAAAAAGAGATGTTAATGTGCCTTCAAATCTTCCACGTAGAGACAAATAGAGGGAGAAAGGGTTGCTATTTGTACTTGCGAAAACAATTGATTGTGAAGTTATTTAATGTACTTTCAAACAATAGTGGACTTTGAATGGTGACAGATTGTTGTTGCTAATGCTTTGCGTGCGCGAGAGAGAAAATTCATATGAGGTTGAGAGAGAGGGAAGGAATTAAGAGATGAAAGAGAGTTTAGAATATATTTTCTTTAGCAAAATGGTGAGTTGTGGACCCACGAAAATTATTTTTTTTAATTTCAAAATCTAACTCAAATTCCATATTTTTTGGTAATAAAAGCTCTCAACCTTTCATTTTTTATCCTAATAATAAAAAAGTATTTGAGTCTGTTATACTATTTTCAGACTGTCAGCTTCACTATGGAGTAATTAAGTAAATGCAAACCAATAAATTACAGTTGAGCCACGCATAAATTGGTGTTAAATATCTTTCCATTCTTATAAATAGATTGCTATATTCTCGTATTTTGAGTCTATTATACTATTTTCCCTTTTCGTCCATTTTTTGAATTTAAAATATAAGCGAATGGAAAATATGATGGTGTAAGGAGAGAAAAGTTAAATATGTGGTCATAATACCCGCTTCTTCTTCCTATCTTTCTCTTCCATATCATCATTGTCTGCAAATTAAAAAGTCATAGAGAATAAAAGATATTTGATGAAATGTGGACTAATTAAGGATGATTAAGAACCTAATTAAATAATTAATTGGAAAATTAAATAATTATCACATATATTGAGGACATGTAACCTTAGATCAATATAAGTATTAATATTATAATTGGAACTTTAATTAAGGATTAAATGTGGACCATACTAAATTAAATTAATTCACTTGTCCATTTATTCCAAATGAGTTCAATTTATAATAATTTAAGGACTTCAAGGACCAAATGGAAAATTGACCTTAATTAAGATAATACTTAATCATGATTCGTGATAATTAAGTGATAGAATTTAATTAAATTGGATAGATGCAATTTACTTTAGTAATTAAGTAGTTAAAATTGGATATTTAGATTAATTAGGTGATTAAATGACCAATAATAGAATATATAGATATTAAATTAATTAGGTTATTAGTTTGGATAATTTAGTGAAGTAATGAATGTTCGGTAACTAACTCTCATTAGATCAATTCCTTTATTAATTTATCAATTTAAGTCTCAATTATGAAAATATAAGGAAATACGAAAATTATAGATTAATTAAGTGATGATTTATTATGTTGGATTTCGTGCAGTGAGATTTGTGCCAAAATCTCAAAAATTGAGTCAAATATGGAAGAATACGATGATTATGTCAAAATATGATTTTATTGAGAGATTAATTATATGATATGAATTATTATGTTATGAATGAATGCCTAAATATGTAGCATGAAGCTTAAGTATGGTTTGTATGTGATATGCTTCATGTATGAGTACTATTGATTTATATGCTTAAAAGGATTACATGTACCATAAATGCTTATGCATTTTTTACTATTCACATGATTATATGACTATGAGTTTAAATGTTTAATTATGATTTAAATGTATGTTGCCATCACAACATTTAGATGTATGTGATTTATGAGCACTACTGAGTTTTATACTTTGCGAATCGATTTCTATCACGTGCAAGTTGTTGTGATGGTGCTGGTAGAAGACCAAAGTATCAACATTAGAGCAGAAAGATTCATTTTGGTAGTTTAGATTATGTCATTTTTGTATATGATAATTATGGCATGTATAAATTAAGATTACTTGTGTATGTAATTATTTGAGGCTTATGTATGAAAATTCATATTATAAGCTTGTATGAGGTTTATTAATTATAGAGCTAGATATCTTTAAACTGTAGAATCAGAACTTAAGTTATTTATGCGTGAATGAAGTATGGAATTTATATTTAAGAGTATTTATGATAATGATGATTTAAGGAATATGTATGTATTATAGTTTGAGTTTATGATTGATTATATTGGAGTATCTAGATTAAAGTTGAATATTTGAGTTGATGGATTTTTGAGTTTGGATTTGGAAGTGTTTTCTTATTTCACAGGTTTTTAGTTAAATCTAATATTCTTGCAGTTTTTTGCGGGATCTTCCAAATGATTTTCTAGGCAAAACGATGAACTTACTAAACTCGTGAGACTCGAAACAAACTATTTACATAAAAAAATTTACCCATGTATTTAGCTTATAATACATCTGTATCTTGGAAAGGTGCCTCCGGCATTGAATGTGGCCTTCGCAGTCCATTCCTTCAGGATCGGTCAATGGGTGTTACATTTAGTAGTATCAGAGTTGAGTGTTAGGCGATTCTTGGTTTATATCTGATTTAAATAATTTAACTGATTAAGTGAAGGTATATTCAATATAAGCTTGATAAGTAACATGACTCCAAAGCGGATCTCTTATGAATTTTCATTGGAGATGGATTGTAGATAAATGTTTTGAATTATGATAGTAATATGACCTACCATTTGAAAGCATTATGTCGAAGGGGAAAATTTAAGCCTAATTGGAAAGGTCCATTCATGATTAAGAAGAAGGCGATGAGTTTACAAAGACAATCAACTTAGATAGGTTGAAAAACCTTTATGCATAAAAACGAAACGTTTGTGCAAAGCTCAATTAATGAAATTAATCTTTTGTGCTTTTATTAACTTTAAAGCTTGTTGTGTTACATTTTTTTGTCTTTATGCAAATGAAGTGAATTTACTTTGTTGATATGGAATAATAGGAAATATTTCAAGCATTTTCAAGCAAAAGACATCCATTTATTAATAGTGCATACATTTGTGAATAAATTGCACTTTTAATAATTGTCAAGCACATATCATTAAAAGGCAGAACAAAGGCTCTTATCTACCAAGTCCTAGTAAATATCTAGTGTTCAGAAGGTCAGCCAACTCATAATCAACTCTAAATTTAGAATAAGCCTGCAGCCACAAGCGGTACAGAGCAAAAGAAGAAGTTTCAGCTACATTAGAAATGGGGACAGTGGAATGACTAGACCAAATGGCAATTAAATAAGACATAAATCTCTAGGTGATCAGTCCACCTAAAAACTGAGCATAACTAGGAACAGCCTAATGATGACCATACTGCCTAGCCACGTGACTGGGGTAATAAGTAACTGCCATGGTCAATCCGCATAGGGCACGCACAACATATACAAAGAAACTGTGACTCGCTTTATAAACCACCAGGGGTAAGTCCATCTGACGCTGTTGATAGGATATCTTGAAAGATGGCTATCCAGTCCTCAATGGTATCACCAATCAAGCGACAGTAGCGTCGAACGTAGACTCTCAATCTCTAGTCATACATCAAATGGTTCTATGGTGGGTTGTTGGCTCAAGGGTTAATTCTCCACTTGATTTTGATGATTATCTTAAAACCAATTAAATTTATATATATATATATATAATTTCTATGCTAAAGTTTGTCGTATGCAGATTCTGTTATTAAAATTTATTGAAGAAATTAATTTCTTACATATGATTGAAGGCCATGAAGACTTGGAGAAGCATCTTTTAGTTGGTATGTAACTTAGGCAATTAATGTAGGATTGAGAGAAATGATTATAAGCACAAATTACTCTCTCTTTCTCTCTCTTTCTTTCAAAAATTATTTTTAAATATTTTTAAAATATGAAAAGTTGAAAGATTTGAACAAAGCTTCCTCTCCATGTTTTTCTTTTTGGAAGATCGTTAGAGTAAATCTTCTCAAAACAACTATTTATTGCTTTCTGATATGCAGTAGAGATTCTGAACTTTGATGTCAGAACTTTGTTACAGCTAAACTGTCCTCTATTTCCAAAATCACCCTAGTTTAGTGCATCTTTCCTTCTCATTTATTGCTACTTGCCATCAATATGTTAAACAAAGGACAAGGTCATTTATTACCCCCCCCCATGCCTCATTTCACTTTAGCCAAAACTTGTGGCAGGCTCAATAAATTCAAAATTTTCTCTCTCAAACGGTAAACTGTCTTCATCTCTCTATAAAAAGGTTTCGGCTTCTCCTTCTCAATGTTGGACAAGAGTTGGAGCCATTGTTCAAACTTTTAAAATCTCTCAAATCTCTCTTTTCAACCCCCTTCGATTTCTTTTCATCTCTGTTCTTCAAGAAAAATCATCCAAATGAAAAGATTTCTAATTTATTTCTTTTCATCTCTATTCTTCAAGAAATGTCATCCAAGTGAAAAGATTTCTATTTTCATCTCTTTCTGAAGAACAGGTCTGTGCTTTTTGAGTTTTAAATCTGTAATCTGTTTTTTTGTGCTTATAACTGCATTTCTCTTTCCATATAGATTTTCTACAATCTGTAGTGGTTAGAGATTTTCAAAAGAAATACATTTGTGTAATAGCTTAGTTGAGAAGCTATTGTGTTTTTTAGGTTATCAAGCGACCTTCTCCATGTGTGAGATTTTAAAGTCTTGATCTGAGTTTTATGATCTCTGTAAAATAGAAAAGGGTAAAGGTCAACTAGAACATGTGAAATCTAGTGGGTTAAGGTTAGATTTAGGTGATTAAATCTATTTCCTTGTACTTATTAGTTTGTCTCTTACCTTTGAAAAGAGATAATATAGTGGAGGATCTCAAGATGCGTCTTGGGAGTGGATGTAGGCGAGTTAGTGCCGAACCACTATAAATCACTGTGTCTATCTTCTTTCCTTTTCTGAAGTTCTGCTTGATTTTATTCTGTTTACACAAATGTTTATATTTCCATATATGCAAATCTGTTTAAGGTTCAGTTGCTAAATGTGAATGAGCTCAATCTCTGTAGAAAATTAGAACTCTGGGTTTCTGTACTGTGATCTTTTCAAGTTCAAATCTGTTATTTTACATTCAGTACACTTTCTATTCTTACAGAAGCTTTGTGAAGAAGTTCTAAACGCAATAACTTCTCTTTGCAAAGCCTTTCTAAACTTGCAGTAGTTCTGTGAAGCTGTTCTAATCTTAATAACATAACTTCACTGAGTTGTTCTAATCTTGCAAGAAGACTTGTGAGTTAGTTCTAATTTCAATTACTGTACTTCACATAGTCATTCTAATCTTAGAAATGTGTTGTAAGAGTATTCTAAACTGAATATCTGTCTCTTATAAATACATTCTAATTCCGCTACAAATAGAATTCTGATTTGGTGTTCTTAAAAGTAAAATTTTTAGAAAACCCAATTCACTCCCCCCCCCCCCTCTTGGGTTGTGCCATACCTATACACGAGACCCATAATCTAGTATCAGAGCTTCGTCTCTTGACTTACCAAAGCTTAACAGCTTAAGAGAAAAGATTCCATGGGAGCCCCACTTCCTCTCACTTCTTTAGAAGGTCAATCTATTTCTAGACCACCGTTATTCAATGGCTCTAACTACTCCTACTGAAAAACTAGAATGGAAAAATTCATTAAATCAGTTGATATAAATTGCTAGAGGAACTTTATCAATGGTCCTCGTGTTCCCATGAAGACTGTAGAAAATGAAAGAGTTCCAAAAACAAAAGAGGAATATACTGATGCCGATTGGAGTGATATCGCTGTAAATGCCAAAGCTATTAATATACTTCACTGTGCATTAGATTCTGCTGAGTATAACAAAGTTTATGGATGTAAGTCAATACGAGAAGTTTGGGAGAAACTCAGAGTAACCTATGAGGGTACTGATCGTGTAAAGGAATCCAGAATCAACATCCTTTGGAGAGAATATGAAATATGTAGCATGAAAGAAGGAGAAACTATTGCAGAGTTAAATTCCAGATTCACCAACATAGTAAATCCTTTGAGAACTCTCAGAAAGGAGATTCCTAAAGATGAGCTTGTTAAGAAGATCCTTAGAATTCTGCCTAAGAAATGAGATTCTATTGGAGCAGTTATGAACTACAAGGAGACTCCAGTGACATATGATTACTTGATAGGAGCTCTCATTTGTGAAGAGATGAAGTTCACCTTGACTTCTGAAGACAAGAAAAAGAAAGGACTAGCTTTGAAGGTCAATTCTAGTGAGGAAAGCTCTTCTGATCTTGACAGTTATGACCTAGCGCTCGTTGCTAGAAAATTCAAAAAGTTTTACAAGAAAGGTGAAAGGCCACAGAAAAAGTTCATCAGAAAAAACTTTTCACTAAAAAACAGCAACCTACCAAAGAAAGAGCCTTCTGAAGTGGTTTGTTATGAGTGCAACAAACTTGGTCATATAAAGTCAAACTGTCCTAGATTGAAAAAGAAGTCAAAGAAAGACAAGCTGAAACAAGCATTTGTAGCTGCTTTGAGCGACTCAGATGAGTCATTCTGAAAGTTAGAGTGGCCAAGAGGAAGTTACAAATATCTGTTTGATGGCCCTTACCAGTTCTGATTCCAAAGCAGACAACACTCTAAACTCAACACAGAAAGCTAAACGTAGCAAAACAAATGCAACAGTTCACAAGGATGATGAAAGCGATGTAAGTATCACTAAACCTGAGTCTGAAAGTGATCTTCTAGATTCTAAACTTCCAAAATACTTTTGGACAGAAGCCATAAACACAACATGTTATATTCTAAACAGAGCCTTGGTGAGATCTAAACTTAAAAAGACTCCATATGAGCTTTATAAAGGCAGAAAGCCAAACATTGGCTATTTTCATATATTTAGGTGTAAATATTTTATTCTAGATTACAAGAAAAATCACCTTTCTAAATTCAATGCAAAACCTTATGAAGAAATTTTTCTAGGTTATTCTAATAATAGTAAAGCATATAGGGTGTTTAATAAAAATACACTAGTTGTAGAAGAGTCTATTAATGTTGCCTTTGACAAATCTGACTCAACTTCTAGAATTTAAGAAAATGATGATGTTGTAGACTTCAATCAAGAGGAACAAAATGAGCAATCAGAACAATTAGAAAAGCCAGAGAATGCTCAGAATGAAGATAATCAAGCTAATTTAGAAGAGAACAATGAAGTTCAGAATGATACAGAAAGCCAAATGCTAGAAATAGAAAATGAGCATTTAGACTTACGAAAAGAGTGGCGATTCCACAAGTATCATCCATAAGAGGATATTATTGACAACCCTTCAGAAAGGATGATGACTAGAGCTCAACTTAGAAGATACTTTGGTAATGTTGCTTTCGTTTCTCAAATAGAACCTAAGAACATTGATGAAACTCAAAATGATGAGAGTTGGATTCTTGCTATGCAAGAAGAACTTAATCAGTTTGAGATAAATCAAGTTTGAAAACTTGTTTCTATACCTAAAAACCATTCTGTAATTGGATCTAAATGAGTGTTTAGAAATAATCTTGATGAACATGGTAATGTTGTGAGAAACAAAGCTAAGTTAGTGGCTCAAGGTTATAACCAAGAGGGCATTGATTTCGATGAGACTTTTGCCCTGGTTGCTAGACTTGAGGCCATTAGAATGCTTTGTGCATTTGCATGCTTTAAAAACTTCATGCTTTATCAAATGGATGTAAAAAGTGCTTTCTTAAATGGTTTTCTAAATGAAGAAGTGTTTGTTGAACAACCACCCGGTTTTGAAGTTTTTGAAAAGCCATGTTTACAAACTTACCAAAGCACTTTATGGATTGAAACAAGCTCCAAGAGCATGGTATGAAAGATTAATTAAGTTTCTAATAGAAAATGTTTTTTCTAGAGGAAAGGTGGACACTACACTATTTATCAAAAAGCAAGCATCTGATATTCCAGTTGTGCAAATCTATGTTGATGACATAATCTTGGTTCTACTAATGACCTTCTTTGTAAGGAATTTTCTAAGATTATGCAGGGTGAGTTTGAAATGTGTATGATGGGAGAATTGAACTTCTTCCTTGGGCTTCAAATTAAACAATGTGACAATGGAATCTTCATAAACCAAGGCAAGTACACACGTGAACTT
>CANUEX010112100.1:0-22836 GCA_948099535.1 Jatropha multifida | reverse complement strand
CTACTAACCAAAATAATTAACCACTCAAATAATAAAATCATTCAACCAAATATTCTAAAATTAACAAACTAATTAATAAAAAATTTAACTAAATAAATTCTGAAAATAATAAAATTAATACCCAATAAATGTCAAATTCCCAATAAATCCTTAAATCGGAGGAGGAGACGACGGTGGCTGGTAGCAAGCTCAGCTTGCTACCAAGGTCGCCCGCGGAGGAGCAGGTGGTGGCTCAAGGCGGCGCGACGCGAGGGACAGAGCTGCTGGAGCTCGCTGGAAACGGTGGCGCGACGAGGAGAGAGGAGGAGCTGGGTCAGTCGCGCGATGGAGGAGGTGCTGGAGCTGCTGTGGCGCGATGGAGGAGATAGTGGCTGGCTGTGGCGGTCCGGTAATCGCAAAGAGGGAGAGACAAAGACAAAGAGCGGCAAGGAGAGAGAAAGAGGAAGAGAGAAAGAGAAACCGTGAGAGAGAGAGGGCTGATGGCGGTGGCGGTGGCGGTGGCGCGATGGAGGAGATGGTGGCTGGCTGTGGCGCAGTGGTCGGCGCAATGAAGAGGAGCCGGAGACAGTGAGAGAGATAGAGAGAGGGAGGGTTGAGAGGAAGAGGAGGGTGTTCGATGAAGAAGAGAGAAGGAGAGGAAAAGAAAGAAAAGAAAGAAAAGAAAGGAAGAAAAAGAAAAAGAAAAGGAAAAGGAAAAGAAAAAAAAAATAAAGTTTAAAATTATTAAATAAAAACAAACCCTCCGAGTTAGATTATTGGGGAGAAAAAAATAGTAACGCACAATATTTTTCAAAAATATCTAATTCGGGTCTAATTTTAATTAATTCGGTCCAATAAAAAAATTGGTCCAATTTTTATTTGATTAATGGTTACACGATAAATTTTTTGGCGAACCAAAATGATCCTGAACCTAATAATATTACGTGGCATAATATTATTAATTAATAATTTAACGATTAAATTTAAATGAGAATTATTTTGAAATAAAAATTTCAGGGCATTAGAGGGTTGGTGTAAGAAAGGGAACATGGATTGGACCACATGACCTTCATAAAAATAAGCAAACAAGAAAAATAGAAATTAATTAATATTGCCATCCAACTTGTTGGGGTATTTCTCAGAAGAGATAGCTGACCCACTACTGGTAAAACCTTTTCCATGTGTCTGGTTTATTAGAGAATGGGGTCTGCAATTAAATAAATATCTCAAAAATAATATTTTCTCATCAAGTTCGCACATTTAAAAAAAAATTATAAATTTTAATTTTTATTGCAGCGTCTTTAGATATTTTATTCATATTATATATGCGCCTATTATCAAATTATACTGTAAATGAAAATTGAATAATAATAATTTCAATTCTAAAATAAATATCTTAATTTAGTAATAAAGAATGGAAGTTGGAATTTAAATCTAAAACAGATAAATAAAATTCAAAATTCAAAATTCAAAATTTTTTAGTCATTTTTATAGCCTTTAGTCTCTTTTATATTGAACCCTTCCTCCAACCCACTTTGCTCTATAATATAGAAGAAAGAGAGAGAGGGAGAGAGAGAAAATGAAAGAAAAAAGAGAGTTTCAAATTAAGATTATATGTAAGTTCTTGTTGATGTTCTAAATTTCTACTACTGCAACTAGAGGAGACATCCAAAGGGATCGCATTGATCCTGAACCTAAATTTCTTCTCCATCGTTCTTTCTTGGATCATGCTATCCCTTTGGATTCCTCCTTTGGTAGCTTCTGACAATGGCGTTTTAATGCTGATGCACCACTTCCTTGTCATGCACTACCAACACCGACTGTATATGTATAATTCACGGCGAAAACTCACCGGAGAAAACCAGCAAGGATTGAAATTTATGGAGAGAAGATAATGCAAATAGGATAGATCAGTAAGTTATATATAGATGTGTTTTCTTTAATTTTTAGATATAATTTTTCCTTTGGTTGAGTACTGTTTTCTTTTATTAGTTTCATATATATAGAAATAATTTGTTTTCTTTATATCAGTTTCATATATATTGCATAGACATATGTATCATCCAGGATAAATATCAATTTTTTTAAGAATAATAATGTATGGGAAATTTTTTTCTTTTTCTTTTTTTTAGATGATGTATAGGAAACTTAATTTTTTATTAATTAAAATTATGTATAGGAAACAAATTTTTTTTTGTTTATATTTGGAAATGATTGTTGGATGTAATTTTAGTTATAGGATGCAACTTGGCCTTCTCTAGAAAATGGAAAGAGCAGCTTCAAGAAAAGTTCAAAAGGGTACTTTCTTCTTCTTCTTCTTCTTTTTCTTCTTCTCCCCCTCCTCCTCCTTTTTTGTTCTTATAATTGCTTCTTGTTTACAGTTTTCAAGAACGGGATAATTACTAATTCTATATAAGAGCTAAAGGTGAAAGCACCTAAGAATTTATTCATATTTCCTTATTGCAGAAACATGTAAAAGCAATAAATTCTATGTCTTTTAAAGAATTATATATAAGAAATTCAGATGATTTTTCAAAAAAAAAAAGTGAAAGAAATGAATTATTTTTATATATATACTCAATACTTGTGTTATTTTCAAGAATCTATAATATAGGTGTGGAAGTAATATTTTATATTTGGTGGAGGTTTTTGGCCACTTATTTCATACACCTATGTACCCACTCTCTCCTACCTACACACACTTTGCACAAAGAATTCAAAATGCATCTTACTTGACATTTTCTTTAAAATTACAATGCAAATCAAGAAAATTTAATTTAGAGAATTTAGAATGAAGGGAAGATTTTCTTTTTTTTGGTTAATTATTTAGATACATGCATGCATTTAATTTAGTATATGAATCAAGAAACATTAATTATTAATTAACAAGAAAATTTCCAAGTGGAAGCTGGCTATTTGATAGAACAGTGACCCCTCCATATAGTGAATACAATAATTTCTAAATGCTTTTGACAAGAAATTCAATTACCCCATTTCTGGAAACCTTGATCATTGCATTCTTCCAACAAGTTGATTTCAACTTTTCAAAAAGTAACTTTTTTTTTTTTATGCTCATAGGAATGAGTTAATTAAAATTAATTGCAAAATAAAAATTATTAATTGTTTTTAATTTTTAATTTTAATTTTTATGCTCATAGCATGTGTTTGAAGTTACTTTCTGCTTGGCTAAGCCATCCCTAAAAGCTGGGTTTAAAGGTCCTAAAACAGAGTAGCATGGCCATGGGTCAATAGTCCAATAAATCACATGGTTTGAGGACTTTAATTAGAATCCAAGGCAGTGAAAGATGATTTTAAAGGACTTTTTTCTTTTTTTCCGGTTTGGGCCTCAGATTGAGTGTCCCAAAGGCAAAGGAATCATCCACATGTGGTGAGACCTTAATAAAAATAAAAAAATGAAAATTGCCCTAATTTTTCAAATAAAGGGTCTTTTTAGGGATCAATCCTGGCTACCTAGCAACCTAGCACATGATCCCCAACATTCTAATAACCTCTATATACCATTTCCATCTCTTTTGTCACGTGGCCCCAATTAACCTTCGCATTTTTTTTAATCACTAATTCCAATTTTATTATGCATTTCGTATTGAAGAATTATAGCGAAGGTGAGTAAGCAGTATATAACCAAGGGATGCATATGTAAAAGTAGATCACTTTGTAAATAAATATCAAAATAAGTTCCATAACATCTTCAACACCATCATCAAAATAAGTTTCATGATACAGTAATTTTTTGGGTTTTGATTAATTAGAATATTAAATATTCAGTAATATAATATTTGAAAGTAACATTTTATAAAATTTAATCTCTTATAACATTTAATTTTCGGCGTTTTATGCAAAATTACTACGGCGAACAACTCTTTAAGTAGTTTTTAGTCTTTTAACCTACTGCTCTATTCAATAAGAGATGTTTAAAATAGTATTTAGTATTTTGATTAGATCAAAACACTATTTTTAATTAATTATAGTGTTTGGTCATATAATATCTATCTTAGACTTTAGAGTTTGAAACTGTGTTTCATAAAACGTGTTTTTCATTAACATTTAGCATTTTGTAATATGACACTTACACCCATCACTTTTCTTTTGGGTCCGCTCAGCAAAATTAATTGTTTTAGTAGCGTTTAGTTGTTAGCTATTTTTGTAACGTTTAAAACTAAATGTTATATGAGTTAACTTTCCACAAAACGCTACCATAGCCTTTAAAAGTTAATGCAACCTCTATGTTACCAAAAAAGGCATTTTGACCGATCAAAACTCTAAAAGCTATTCAAAAAGTTATTACTGAATATAACCTTTATCTTGGTCGCCACTTTCATACCTTTTTTTGTCGTTAAACAACTAATAACCGCTAACAGCTAATTACTAATAAAACAATTGATAATTATTAAAACAACTAACAACTATTAGAACAACTAATTGTTAAACAAACCGTAAATATTTTTTTTATAGCATTCGCTAACATAAGATTTGAACTGATTTTTAAAGGTTAAAGGTATGTTTTATAAAAAGTTAACCCATAGCATTTTATGAAAAAATTGTTCAAACAAATAACAGTTAAATGTCACTAAAACAGCTACCAAAATAGCTAACTAATATTATCGAAGAGACCCTCATAACAACTGCTAGTTATTCAACTAGCTAAATACTATTAAAATATTTAATAGCTATAATTAATTTTATTGAACAGATTCGACATTTTAGGAAAGACTTTTAACATAATCACTTTTGTAATTCGAAAAATGATTAGTTTCTCGTTGAACCGTTAAACAGAAATTAAAAGGGTATCTTATAATAACAAAAAGAAAAACTATATTACATTCCAAAGACTTTCTTTTTTTCCTCCAATAATAACATATAAAAGGAGGTGTATTTTTTAACAAACAATTTCAACTAGAACACTAAAGGGTGACCACAGGAGTATCTAGTATGATGAGCTTCCTTCATCTGATACGATACAGTACGGTTGATCATTCCCTTTAAGATCCAACCGTTCATTGCAGGCACATAGCATGTTGATGTTGGAGGTGTATTTATGTACTCGGCTATTTTCAAGAATTAGTGGACGTAAATTCAACTACATCTGCATAGGTTTTGATTTGTTTAGCAATAAACAACAATATTTTGAGTATAGCCTTTTGGATGAAATGAAAAGGAATTGAAATGGTAAAAGAAGACAGGTTATGTAAGTTTGAGGGATGAGAATTCTTTTGACATTAGTGTACAAAATGTCGTCAGACGTGAAATACACAGTCCAGAGTGTCCCCTTCTTGGACTACAAGGGCTATATCAAGGACACAAAAACTGCTAAAAGAAAAACCCTCGACATGACATCATTTTTTAATTTCCTAATCATTCTCGAGCTTATTATTCTTACTATTAACTGTCTCCCCCTTATTTATTTATTTATATATAATTAATTGAAAACTAGGGGGAGAAGAGAGCTGACGCAGCCAAAGGTGTTGGAGGGATTGTCAAAACAAGCATCCCCAAATCGATGGGGGTTTGGTGAATATTTTGTTGCTCCAAAATAATAAAAAAGAAGAATACATAAATATGTGTTACGTGGTGAATGGTTTCCTTATTGTTTGATAACACAATACATAGAATCTTCCTACCCATCATGTTTCATTTGACTATCTTTCTGTTAAGCACAAGTGATGGTTTTGTGGGAGCAAGTCCATGGCCAGGGAAATCATAGCCCCACCTAAATTCGATGTGCTTCAAAATTTATAACTTTCAAAATTTTTTTTTTTTGAGCGTTCTCTACACTTTGTTTCGAGGTTTGTAGTTATTCTTCCAATAATTTTTTTTTCTCACGCTTACAAAAAAAATTATAAACTGAATTTAAGCACATATATACCGTCTGAGCCGTGCATATACATACTACTTCCTAACTTGTGCAAATGCAAAAAGGGTAAGAAGTTTTAAATTTGAATTTCTTCGACCATATTTATTTTTTGAGCTAAGAGAAAAATTATCTCTTATTGTGTGATTCATAGCGTTATTTTAATTCATAAAAGTGTTTAATAAATTAAAAAAAATAAAAAAAAATATATTTGGATCTTTCCACAATTGTGACGATTCCATTAAAAATAGAAATTTTTTACCACCCAAATTTCATTAATCCACAACACATGTATAGGTGGTAAATCTCGGTTTCTCTGTCTTTTTTTTTTAAATTAAAATTATAGGGAAGAGGGGCTGATAGGGGCAATTTGGTAATATTAATATTGAACGAAATTTAAATTGGGCCTACCTTTAACAAGCCTTGGCCCAATTCGGGCCTATCCAACTCAAGTTTTGAGTATACTTGGGAGTTGGAATCGTAGAATCGAAGCATAATCGCTGCTTCACTTCTTCCTCCCCTCCAGATTATGACAGCTTTCTGTGCTAGATTACCCTGAAAATGGAGTCTTTTTAAACCATGCAAATATATTGCTTAGCACTACACTCCAAAATTTCTTCAAAACCATGGCTACATTTCTCATTTTCAGGTCCACATTACCCTTTTGCTTCCTGATTTTCTATCTCTTAACCCTATACCCCATTTCCAGTCTGTCACTTGTAACCCTAATAACCGGTAATCCCAACTTCGATCCCCAAATTGCTCTTCTCGGAGACGCCAGGATCTCTGATGATGGCGCTTGTGTGCAATTGACAAGCCCAAATGCCTCAAGTTCTGGTCTTCTCTTGTACAAGAATCCCTTCAAATTTCTCAGTTCCAACGCCGGAAAGACATCGTTTTCCACGGAGTTCGTGTTCTCATTTACAGGATATGCAGTTGGCCTCTCTCTTGTTATGGGTCCCTATAATTTTGAATCGAACTTTCTGGGTCAAGGTCCGTTGAATGTTTCGGAAAAGAAAGGGTTTCTGGGTATTGGATTTGGCGTTTCAATAGATAGCAATGTAGGTGAATCTAATATTAGTATCGTATGTGTAACTGTCGATAATGAACCGTCCACGCATTTTACCACAAAGAGTGGAGAGAAACTGAAGTCGTGGATTGACTATGATGCAAGTTCCAGAAGATTAGAGGTTAGGCTAAATAAATTGAGTGATAAAAGGCCGTATAATCCGATAATGGCATATTCTATTGATCTGTACAAAATGTGGGAAGATGATGAGGTTTATGTGGGCTTAGGTTCAAAGCACAGTGGCAACTTATCAGATAAATGTTATGTGTATTCATGGAGGTTTAGGTTAAGGAAGATTCCTTATTGGATGCATTCATTGCCGGTCAATCCAAATGCTTCTAAGGACAATGGTAGTGAGAGTGTAAAAGTGCAAAGAAGGAAGTTTTGTCCTTTGACAATTCTTGCTGGGATGATTTTTGCAACTGGGTGTGGAGCATTACTGGCGTTTGTGGTGCTGTTTGTGTGGGCGATCTTTGTCAGTAGGCGCACGGTGTTTCCAATTGAAGGTGATGTGCAACCAGTGGATTTCAGGTATCAAAAGGTCTGTTTAGTTGTGGAGAAAGATGAGAAGGTAGTTAAGAATTAGGCATGCTGTGTATCTACTTCTGTTGTGAATTTATTGGCATTAGAGCTTGTAGTTAGTGAAATTCTGTTATGAATTAATGTTCTTTATTTGTTGTGGTTCTTGTTGTACTAACTCGTGTAATGAAAGGCTTAGTTTCTTTTGTGCATGCCCTGTGTAGCACGCAATGAATTCGCTATTGAACTGCATGCATAGAAGGTTATATGCTTGTGCCTTACTAATCTGTTTGCAAATACATCAGTGTTCAAATTGTATAATATAGTGTTCAGTTTGATTTCTGTTTTAATATGGGTATGAGAAACTTTATTGCTTAGGTAGATTTCTGTTTGATTATCTTAAACAATGTAATCATCCAAAGGAGTGGAAACAGATGGAGAATGTTTATAAGGTTGTATGATGTAGACAACTGATTGTTCTTTTTTTTTTTTCTTCTTTCTTTCCTTAGATTGAATGCTATAAGTTTAGCAATGCAGTTGGTTTGAATGGGAATTATGTTCCATTCTCCTTCTTATCCCCTCTCCTTTTATGCATTTATTTGTTTTAAGATATGGAGTGAAATGATGATATAATGAGTCCCCAGCCGGTCCTGTGTAAAAATTGTTTATATGGGGCTTTGCATTAACCTGTGTGCTTGAGAAGAGCAAGAAAAAGAAGAGGAAATATGTTCTTGTTTGGACATCTTAGCTGACCATGTTTGAAAAGCCCATTTAGCTTCCTTTCTAGGTAGAAAAGCCCAGCCTGGATCATATTATCACAGTTTGGTTGTGTTGCATTTGACATATTTTGGAGTTGAGATTTTTTATCAGGTGACTTCTGGAGTTAGATTTTGAGGCAGATATTAAAAATTTTCAATTTTATTTTATAAAATAGTGAACCTTTCAATTTTTTATCCCTTCAATTTTGAAAATTTAGGTTTAGTGAAATCATCTTTTTTTTTTTTTAATAATGAGTTAAACACTATTGCTAGTGAAAATTCTAAATGAATATTTTAATATCTTTTTTTTTTAATTTTAAACTTAATTATCAATCAAATAATTATTTTTACCGAATACTTTTACTTTCGACCATTACTTAAATAGATAACAGTTAATTTTTAATATCTAATGACTAACGGCTATTAGAACAGCTAATACCACGGAATAAATTCTAAATCTTAATTGGCCAAATAATCAAACAATACAAAGGTATTCAACATCAAACATAACATGTCTTTTATATAAAATGACTAATAGTTTATAAGGACTAAGCAGATGTTAGGGTCAAATATCAGACACTATATGACAATGTACCTCCCAAAAATTATTTCCATAAACTTTGATTATGAACTAATCATGCACTTTGCTGTCACAACTTAACTAGCTATATCTAAAAAATGATTTTATAATGTATGGGGTAAAAAGAAAATCATCTTAGAGTATAAAATTAAAAATAATTTTGTTAATGACATCATCCATTACTGTCACCTCTAATAATACTTTATATTAAAATTTTGTTGCCCTAATAATTGAATTGGATGCTTAACCATAAAGCTTTAAATAAATGGATCGCTTTTTATATTTTACTATTAGCTTTCTTTTTCATTGATTAAAGTTAAATCATACCAATCGAGCGGTGGCCTGGTTCTGATTGGTTTCCTCATTAATATGAGAAGTGAAAAATCATAAGTTTGAATCTTTTCGGCTATATTAATTTGGTGAGTTGAGAGGAAAGCTATCTCTTATTATGTAGTCTATAATATTATTTTGGCCCATAAAAATCTCTAATAAATTAAACAAATAAATAAAGTGCTTTTAAATGAAGAAATGGAGTGGTCAAATAAAGCTTGATGATTTCATTGAGTGTCTCTTATAATGGGTTGGGGAATATATTTTGTGGTGCCATAAACAAGAAATGACAAAAAACAAAATAAGAAAAAAAAGAAAGGACAAGCTCTCTAATTAATTGCAACCCTCGCACCGTTTTGTCCCCTAGGTAAAATTAAAAACTTCTCGTGAGATCATATAACCTAGGATTTCCTTTAAACTAACATGCTTAATCTTGAAATTCTTTAACTCTCTAAATCATTTCACTAAAAAGTGTTTTTGATAATTAATTTTTCGCTTTTTGACATATGATTTGATTCATTCTTATGTCTTACATTCCATTAATTAGTTTATCATCAAAGAAGCTAGTCAAAAAATCTTATTCTACCGGTCTCTTATGATCACCTTACTGGATCGAAATGTCACAATCTCCTTTTTATTTTTTTATTTGGTTTCATATATCTGGAATCTTTAAAAGATATCAAGATTTGTTGGTGCTTTCCATGCTTTCACTTTTGCATCTTCTCTTTTGGTCTCGTTACATGTTATTTCAAATGCAATTTAACTTTTTTTTTTTTCTAGTTTATTTAAATTGGATAGAAAACGCAATTTAAGGGGCACTTAAGAATATTTGTGTCTTTTCACTAACTATCTAATGTTGAATCTTTTGATGAAAGAATAATAGTGTATTTTGGTAAAAAAACAAAGGGACAAAATAATATATTTTCAAAGTGGGGGCAAAGAAACTGATTTTAATAAAATATAAGAATAATTTTATAATTTTTTCATTGAATAAAAACAGACGTAGTTTGATTTTTAGAAAAATTAAAAAATATATTTAATATGATCAAATCATGATTTTTATATCCTTTTCCTAATATACCCTTATAATTTTTTCCAAATGCATAAATATCGAAGTTTCTATACTTATTTGAAGATTTCCTAATATATCCTTTTAATAAAATTGTAAGATTTATATTAACTTCAAGTACAAATTTCTTTTTATTAACCAAAACGAGATTTTCTCCAGCTGCCCTGCACTCTGCTATGGTCCTTGTGTTAGATCGACAACCTTACCTAACTCCTAATGAAAAAACTGAAATTACATTAAATTGCTTTCATATTCAAACCTAGATTGGCTAAATGCATGAATTCAAATAAATTTGCTCACGTGCCAGCATGTACTTGTTTTTATTACGTGACTCTAGAGAGCAGGGTATTATTTCTCCATATTTTATTTTTTTATTACATGTTCGTTCATCTTAAAAATTATTATAGTTAATATAAAAAATTTATATATATACAAAAATTTTATGATACCTTTAATTTTTAATTTTATTTAATAAATATTTTAATTTATAAATTAGTTGAAATTTATAAAAATTACTCTACTAATCACACCATACTTATAAATTAAAATTCATATAACTATTAGAACATAATATATCTCCATTAAATATGAGAATAAATTAATGTAAGTTTTTATAGATTCTGTCTGAACATTAACGAGTGGTGATAAGCTTTTAGAGCAATGAAAAAGACAGTAGGGATGACGATTGATTGTTTGTCATTTGCCAAATTGATATTTAACTTGTTGTGATGGAAAAGATGATTCTGCTTGCAGTGCAATGTCCACTCCTATATTGGATTTTGCCGTTCTTGACCGCCAATCATTTAATACCTTTTGCAACTTGTGACCAATAACTATATATACAGAGCGCTTGAATTTGAGATAAGTGGTTTAACATTCTTCTTTTTTAATGAAATTAAAAATTGATCTTCATGAATAAAATAAATATCGCTAAAAACAATTTATCTCTTAAATAAATTGATTCAGTGCGAACATGATTTAATTCTAACTCAGTGGACTATATCAAAACAATAAAAACAAATATAGTATCAAATCAAATCGGTTCGATTCAGTCTGCCCGATCATATAGATTTCATATCAATCGTAACTGCACCGAGCAGTGCAAAATTGATTTGGAACCAAATAAAACTAGATCATCTTAATAAATTTAAATATATTAAATAAATAAAATAAGAATTCCCATTCAATTAATTTATAACATTTTCAAACTTTGCCTATATTCTTTAGGGATTAGGATTCCTTTTTTTTTTTGGAAAATTTGATATTATCATAAAAAAAGAAATAAATAAATAACATATTTATTTTAAATATATTTAATTGAATGAGATAAGAGTAAAGAGTTATCCCTTCAATATTTATGGAGGTGTGAAAATAAAGAAAGAGAATAAGAATATATAGTTATTGAATCGAAAATACATTTTATTTTCCACTAAAGATTGAAAAATGAAAAATTGTCGATTTTCATTTTGAAAGTGAAATGTTTAATTTGTTTAAACTTCAGCAGCATGTAAGTATATATTCTTTCTATACATTTTTATCTTTCTTTTTTGGAAGAATTACTATTTTGTCCCTGAGTTTCCATCAAATACATTAGTCGGTCCTTGGTTTTTCCAAAATAAATTATTACAACCCTAAGTTTTAGACCCATCATAAACAGTAGTCCTTCCGTCCATTTTTTCACATTTTAAATGTTAGTGAAAGGCAAAAAGGATGTCTTATGTGAGATAAAACTTTAAAATGACACTAATAACCTTTGAATCCACGTGTAAATAGAATTATAAAGGTTGCATTTGGATTAAATGCTCAAAAACAGTAAAGCAAAATCGTCTTCTATTCATCTCTCTTTGCTCTAGGGTTTGCGGAAAAAAAAAATCATGGCCTTTTCTTCATCAAGCGCAACTCAGAGTAGGGATTCGCATGGCTCAGAGGGAAGATTTCTTAACACGTTATGCAAGTGTGGTAAGAGAGCAGGAATTCACATATCTGAAACGCCAAAGAATGAGAACAAATTATACTATTATTGCCAGAGTAATGAGTGTGGCACATTCTTAGGTTGGTGTAAGCCTGCAGAATACGAATCAAGCTACCATTACAATTTGAGGGAGGTAAGCGAGGTCGATTTGCGTGACAACACTTGATGAAAGAGTTGACTGGCCTGAAGGAAGTTTTGGTAATGTTGAAGGAAGAGAATGCGAGGCTTGCAGCAAAAATAGAGGGTGTTTATATGTATGTTGGGCATCACAAGATTTACTTTGTTATGTGCTTGATTTCTTTCTTGGTTCTTTTTATCTTGGTTTTGATTTTGTTGGGCAAGAAGACCTAGAAATCAGTTGAATTATGTATCCTCCCATTTAATTTGTTTTGTTTTGAAGGTAGTAAAATAGGTTGGTTAAGCTGTATGAGGGAGGTTAAATGTATTAGTTTTTGTATTAATGGAAGTTTAGACATATATTTGTCTTGTTTAATTATTCCTCTGAATCCTATAGGCTTGTTTGTTTTTTGTGGCTTGTTTTAGATGCAACATCCGTGAAAGCTCAGAAATAAATTGGCAACATAAGCACTAAAGTTTGAAAGACAAAAAATTAAATTGGCAACACCTATCTCATTAGTGTAGAATTCATTTTTAAGTAACACCTATCTCATACTTGCTGAATTCACAAAATAAATTAACATCTCATAAAAAAATAAACATCATTTGCCTCATAATTCAATACCATTTCAACTATAACAAATATGCCATTGAAAGGCAGTTTCAACATTCACAAAATCAATCCATCTCATATTACATAGTAGCTACAAGAAGCTATGATATAATACACCAAAACATTACCCAAAATATATGATAGCATTAAGTTATGCTTAAGATAAAAAAATTATGTAATACGAGTGTAGTCATGTTAGATCTTCTATATTTGTATGAACAAAGTCAAATCTTCATCATGAACTTGTGGATCAACTTCTACCAACAGTTGGCAGTGAACTTGATGCACTTGTTGATGATGCCCCCATCTTTGGCCTCCTCCTTTGCTGTGAACTCTAACAAAACAGAAATAGAAACTGAACATCACTCATAAAGTCAGCATATTGAAATAAAGAAAAACTCTTTGTTTCCACAAACCTGTGATGCAGGTGGATCACTCTCACATGTCCTCTTGTTATGTCCTAGTTGATTGCACTTCTTACACCTTACTGTGCTAGACCTTCTGCTGTTGGTAACAGGAGGCCCTTCACCCTCTTGTCTCAATCTCCTATCTCTTGGCCTCCCAACTCTTCTTATGAGTCTGGGTGGATGAATTCTATCATTAGGTGTTTGTGGCTCATAACTTGTATATGGGATTGGGTGAATGACACCACTGTAGGCTTTCAAATAGGTTTCAATTGTGAAATATGCATCACAGTAATCTTCAATATTCACTCTCTTATATCCAATTGCCACACATGCATGTTTACATGGCAATCCAGATATAGCCCACCAATTACAGCTACAAGTCCTCTTTCCTAGGTCAACAGAGAAAGAATATTGTCCTTCTTTGACTTCAAATTCATTAGTACTACTCGGTAACATCCTACATACTCTACTAGATCTAACAAGCTCATTCAAAGCGGCCTTGCATGTAGGTGTTAATTTGCCTTCCCAAGTGGTTGCTTGTGCATATCTCTTATGAATACGAACCATACATTTTTGACTTATGCTATCTAGCAACTTAACTATTGGCAAACTCCTAACTTTCCTAACCCATGAGTTGAATGACTCAGTCATGTTATTGGTATAATGCTCACTCTTTGCTTCAGGCCAAAAGGCATGCCTAGCCCACTGAAATAAAGGAATATTAAGTAGCCAATCATGTGCCTTACCTTCATGCTTCTTTTGTATGGTACTCATATGGAGTTTGAACTCATGGTTGAAAGTTGACTTTATAGCCCACCAATATTCTTTTCTTAAACCCAATCCTGGAAATTCTTTTTTGAAGTTCATGAAGATATGTTGACCACAAAATTGATGGCATGCAATTGGAAAGCAGGATCTGACAACTTCAATTAATCCCTGACACAGGGGAAAAATTGCATATAAAGGTCTAAAAAGCATACAAACACATTAAAAGCATGAAAAAGCATATAAGGACGTAAAAAGCATACAAATATTTACAAATCCAAAATACTACAAAACAAAACAATGCATAATAATGGCACACAAGTGGACAACACATGTTATATCTACATTGAATATGGATGTGGTTCTTACTAGCATGCATAGTGTTTATAAACAATAATAGTAAAAACATTTATTATAATATAACGATACAAAAAATAAACATACCTTTTGCCTATCTGACATAAAGGTCCATGGCTTCTCATCACTCTCAGGGCCAATACACTGATGTAGACAATCCATGAAAAAATTCCATGAAGCATTGCACTCAGACTCCACAACAGCAAAAGCAAGAGGGAGAACACCTCTATTACCATCCAATGTCACAGCTGACAGGAAGACACCTCCATAAGGTCCTTTAAGATGACAACCATCAATGCTAATGAATGGCCTACATCCTTCAAAGAATCCTTTTTTTGTGGCAGCAAAGCAAATGAATATCCTCCCAAAAATCAATATTTCTCCATCTTCAATATTGTTCTTTGGTTCAAACTTCACAAAAGTCCCAGGATTATGCCTCTGAAGTGCATCAATATACCTTCTTAAGTGATTATAACTGTCCTTGTGTGACCCCTCAGCTTCATCTTTTGCTCTACTTCTTGCCCTATACATCTGCCACCTCTGAAGTTCAATTCCCCATTTCTTTGAAAAATGATATCATATTAATTCATAACTCATGCTTGGATCTGCCTTGAGTTCATCTTCTATCTTCTTCTAAATCCATCTAGTATTAGCATTGGGATTTTTATTCCATAATAGGTCTAATACATGTGTGCTCATTTTGGAGAGTTTTCACCATAAATGTACTTCCATCTTGAAGCTTTGAAGCATGAAATCTCCATGGACAACCTTCAACAGTACAAACAAATGTTACCCTTGTAGAGTCATTCTTTTTGTTATGGATGATGTAGCCTCCCTTAATAGCATAGTCTCTTAGGGCTTCCCTTACAATATCCACATCTTGAAAAACTTGTCCTACCCTAAAAGTCACATCTTCAGACTCAGATGGCCTAAACTCATCAGAGTACATGTCATCAAATGGATCTCTCATTCTCTTTTTTCTTCTCTTTTTGGTGGTTGTACCTTCTTCATCCTCACTATTATTAACTGCCTTCCCAGCTTCTAGTTCACTATCTAAGTCACTCATACCATAGTTCACTATCTAAGTCACTCATACCATCATCATCATTTATTACAGCTTCATCCAGGTTTGTTTGCATGTCATCACCATTTTCTTGACTTGCAGAATCATTGTTGGTATTGAATTCATCTTCTAAAGATCCAGCAGAAAGAGTATCATCTTCTTCTGACCTTGAGAAGGTGTAGTCTTCATCTTCAGAATCATCATCCTCTGAATCATCTTGATCTGAATCAATACTACATTCCCTAGCTACACATGGGCGCCTAAAGGTATACTTGTTAGTAATTTTTATTCCACTAGTAGCTGGTTATTTTCTCTTGTCCACTCTAATCCTGTTTATTGCAGGTTGAGAAGGAGGTGTGCAGCTATCTATGTCCCTTCTAGCCCCACTGGCAGCCCCTATTCTTATGCTTGAACCACCAGCCCTGCCTCCAATTCTACCGTCAGCCCTTACACTAGTTCTGTTAGCACCCCTGCCACCAGTTCTGCCCCCACCCCTGTTTCCCCTGCCATTACCCCTAACATAATTTCTTTTCCTTCCTCTAACATTTCTATTACATCCATAACTTTCCTACAAACTTTCTCCCATTGAATTATCCCAAATATCAGAACTAGAAACCCATTTGTTCCCATTATCATCACCACTTTGATTTTCTGCTATGTTTGCACACTCATTCAAATTCTCATCAACAGCCCGCTCATTCTGAACTATATTGGCAGACTCATGCAAGTTCCCATCCTCAAGCCCACTCTGGTTTTCAAAAATTTGTGTAGCCTCGTCTAAGTTCTCATCAGCAATCCTATCATTTTTAACTATATTTCCAGCTTCATTCAAGTTCTCATCAACTGGTTCACTACTAATGTTAAGCATTTCCTCATCAATTTGACTACCACATATTAGTAATGGTTCACTACTACTCTGTGCTTTGTCTTTACCCTTTTTCCTATCATTATTAAATTTCCTACCATCTGGGAATTCCATAGCAACAGCGTCATGCACATTTTCAACCCTTAACTCAACTTCACCATTATGTTTGCACATTTCAAACATAAACAACACATCAAAATCATTCTCAACCTTTATGTCACTACCAAAACGAATATCCACAAAACCACCTTCAATTCTAAATAATTTTTTCACACAGTCTATCAAGTCTAAATATGACAACTTATCTGGGTCTACATTGCCAATTGTAGCCTCTTGCCCTTCATATGTCACAAACAAATGATAATACGATGGAAGATCCATTCTGTGACATAAAGAATACAAATATTAGTAACGACAAGAAGTGCCAAAAGCATTACAAGGGTAATTGTAAACTGTCCAGTAAAACCCTAGAACACTACTTTTATGATTTTCACCCACCTAAACTAATCAACACTTGGTAGCGACACTTAGAATAAAAAATGAAGCAAAATTTTGAAAAAAAAAATAATGGTACAGTCACAAATAACAACAAACAAAAGGTCTACCTCTAAAAAGAGCACCGAAGTTCAACAGTCACTTGATGACACCGATATTGAGAGGAACAGTCGTCGATGACAAATTACAGTACTTCGTTTCAGGGTTTTACTCCAATGCCCTACTATGGAGGCTCGACAACACCATTGAAACGTCACTTTTCACCATGGTTGATGGAGGGAAAAGTTTAGTTCAGGTTTTCTATTGTACCCATAGTAAGTCTCCCCCCATTTTCTAATAAAAGGGTATTTTAGACTTTTGCCTTTCACTAACGTCTAAAATGTGAAAAAATGGACGAAGGACTACTGTTTATGACGGGTCTAAAACTTAGGGATGTAATAATGTATTTTGGAAAAAGCAAGGACCGACTAGTGTATTTGATGGAAACTCAGGAACAAAATAGTAATTCTCTCTTCTTTTTTTAAGAAGAAATCAAATTGAAATTTTCATCGAAAGAAAATTATATACATGTATAAAATATAAATCGAGATGATTTTACATTTTTTTATACGAAATTTAATAATGAATCACGCAACAAAAAGTTAAAAAAAAAAAATACAAGCTTAATGATTTGAAGTATCCAATTATATTGTTTGCTCCACTTGTTCGATCCATAGTCTTGTTAAAATGATTTGTAGTATCCAATCATATTTTTTATGATCACATTTATATTATTATTATTATTATTATTATTATTATTATTATTATTATTATATTGACTAACCAAAAAGGAAAAACATTTTTTACAGAGTGACTTATTAATATAACGAATTTATAATTTCCAGAAAAAATAATTAATTTTACAATATATAGATTTTTTTTCTCAATAATAGCATCCTAATTTGCTGCCTCAATGATAATCAACTCAGCATATATAGGTCACGTCGGCCAATAATTTTCAAAATATACAGTTAAAATATTATTTTTTATTAAATATACTTTAATTATGTAACAAATTTATTTTTTTATAAAGAATTCTCGTCGTTTATATGTATATTATTTTTTAGATCATCTTAATAAATTTTCTGATTACATCAATGTTTTGAACTGATTTTCTTTCTTATTTTTTTATTTTCTATTTTTATAATATAGAATTAAATTCTAAATATTATAAATAAAAAATTAGTTATGTATAAAAAGCATAAATAACATGCTACACGTTTTGAAAAAAAAATTAACTATTTAAAAACAAATGATTTGATAATGATATTCAACCATCTTTATCTATTATTAGATGATAAGACTATTTACTTGTAATGTTGTTTAAATTTTAATAATTGTGAGAATAAATAAATAAATAAAAATAATTAATAAATGATTGACTTAATAGTTTCATTTTCAAGGTTTTAAAGGTCTATAATATAAAATTGTCTTTATAATTGGATTGATGATTATGTTATTAGAGTAACATATTCTATACTCTATTTATATGGTTCTGAAACCTTGTTTTTCCTTTGTATCTCTATTATCTTCAATTTCTATAATTGAGGAGTTTTCTTCCACGTCATTCTTTTCCTTTTATTATTGAATATAATATAATATTTTATTTTATTTTTATACTTCAAAGCTCTAGAAATAATAAATGATTTTTATTGTCGTTTGAAGTTATGTTGAAAAGGCTTTATAGATTGTGATGATATTAGCCGAGGGCAGGGGGGGAAATAGAAGTTTTTAAAACTTTATCAGGGTAGAAATATAATTTTTTTGCTTTTAAGGATTAAAATGTAATTTTTATAAGGATTTCTATTTTTAGTGTGGTGGCCCCGACCTCCACCTAATTTTATCTTCTGATTGGATTTGTAATACTGTTTTAACACAAGCAATATGCTGGTTCTTTTTAATATTTTACTATTTTTATACTATATTTGGATGGGAGAAAAATGCTAGAGCATAGAAAATAATTGAAGAAAGCATTGGAGAAATTTTCCCTAATTTGAAAATAGAGAAGAGAATATTAATGGAAAAAGAACATGTAATTAATATTCCTTGTAAAAAAGGTCATTGATATATTATGATCGAAGATATGGATAATTAGAGTAGAATGTTGTATTAATTATAAATTAGAAGGTTAAATTTTTTTACCATTCATATTAATTATTAATTGGAGTAGAATGTTGCATTAATTATTAATTACCTTCATCCCATTAATTTTTAACTTTTTTTTTAAATTAATTTCATCCCATCTTTTTTCTACGAGGGACAATCTATTAGATATTATTATTTTGAGACACAATAAAATTACATGAGAATGATCAGAACGGTATGTGAGTAAGTTACCCAACGTGGGGACACAAGTTTATCCCCTTTCCATGCCATTTTTTTATTTTTTTTTCTTTTCTCTTATTTTTTCATTTTTACCCTATTTTCTCAACACAGGCCATAACCGAGGAAGATGAAAAAAAGGGGATAATTATAATTTTAGTGTCTAAATTTTCAAAGTTTTTATATTTTGGTGTTTGAACAAAAAACATTGTTAATCGAGTTTTTAAACTTTTTAATTTTTATAATTAGGTGTCTCCGATAAATTTCATGGCTAGAATCTCATCTTAGCACTCAAGAGATCCACTTTTAAAGTGCTGACGCCTATGTAGATAAATTTTTCTGCCTCATACCACATGAGTTCATGTTAGCAAAACTCCTTAATTCCTCTTTACCCTTCATTTCCCTTTACCCCTTTACGCTTCTGTTTTGCAGGAGTCCTTTTTGCTCTTTGTTTCAACACTCTAGCATCTATGTTTTGCTCCTACATAAGCTAATTTTTTGCTCTCTTTCTTCTTTTGTTGGATTTGGCTAGATTGCATATGCTTTTGTTTCTATTTTTTTATGGGCTATTTGATTGATGATCTTTATGAGACCTCTTTTAGTGTGAGGTATTAAAATATATTGAAATCTCACTAAAATTTAAGCTGACCCTTTTGCTTCTTCAAGGTTAAGGACCTTAATAAAAGTGAGTCTAATGTTTTATTAAAAAAAAGTAATTGTTTTTACTTGCTTCTTTGAATCAATTATCTCTTTCCTTCTTTTTCTCTTTTCTAGGTTTAGTTTGAGGATTACCAATAAAGTTCACTTTCCAAATATTTATAATTTTTCTTTTTCACTTACAATCTTTACGTTTTGGAGGGTTATGGATCTAGCTTCGAATTGTTCTTCAATTAAGAAATTAGTTCTCTTTCTTTTATTTCAGCTTGTTTTCTAGTAAATGATAAATGGTTTTTGCTCAATCTAACGTTTTCAAAATTTGACAAAAGAACACTTTTGGGTATTGGGATTTTGTCTTTAGCTTCAAATCAAGCTGATTCACTAACTTATTGGATTTCGTCTATTTATATATAAAAATTATTTATTTTATTATGAGGATTTTCGGGTTAGAAAAGGTGTAGGCTTCTGCATCGAGGCATATCAAGGAGGAGCTCACGGAATAGTTAAAATTTATGAGACTCATAAATAAAGATAAAACAGAAAAGGAAGATTTGGATATAAACTATTTGTCAAATCAAAGTTATTTAGTCCTGAAATTTCATTTTAAGGTGCTTTTCCCTAATAATAGTTCTCCTTATAAATGTGGAAGCAGAGAAAATGGTTTTGCGTCTAATCCATTCAACATTGGTAGTGATGAGGTCATTAGGTGCTTGCATTAAATGAGGGATAAAGAGGGAATTAAGAAGAAATCTTATTAACATGGACTCGAAGTGGCATGAGTTGTGGAAAAAAATTTATCCATGTAAGTATCAACACATTAAAAGTGGATCCTACGAGTATCCAGTCGAGATTTTGACTATGAAAATTTGTCAAAAACACTTAATTGAAAAAATTAAAAAATTTAAAAACTCGATTGATAGCGTTTTTCATTTACACATCAAAATAGAAAAAAAATTAAAAATTTAGACATCAAAGTTATAATTATCCAAAAAAATACTACTACTTAATAATTATAACTCCCATCAAATAATTTTCTCTTTTTATTTTTATGTTAGGTAGTCATCATTAAATTAGTAGAGAAAATGTGAATTTTTTAAGTTTAAAATTTCTTTATTTTTCCTTCAATTAAAGTTGTGTATAGAGTATAAGTTTTAAATTTAATATCTCTCATCTAATCAATAAAAAATCATTAAGGATACTATAAATATTTTACCTGTGAAAATTTTAGTTGAGTCAGGCTTAACTTGAGCCAAACATTTTAATTAAATGTTTGCATGGTTTATCTTTTTTTTACCTTAACTCATTAAGATATTAATAAAAAAATTTTATTTAATGAATAATAATAAAAATTATTATAAAAAAATAAATTATTTAAATATTTAAATTTAATAACATCATTAATATACTGGGACATTAAAAAAAGAAATAAGATGGGAAAATTTTTTTATTTTAAGTATTAAATCAAGTGCGTGGGGCCGTGCGATCGTAAGAGCTGCAGAGAAACCTTGAACAGTGAATTTGACCTTCAAAAAGGAACGTAATTTGAAGCAAAATTTACAGCCAATCCCGAGATCCCAACTAGTAGGCAAGTTGTTGGTGTCTTGGAGATCGAAGAACAACTGAAAAAACAACTGCCGATTGTGACACCCGCCAAACGTTTTACGGAGAGAAAAAAAAAAAAAAGAAAGGCCAATGGTTCTTCTTTTTGAAGGCTTCTTTCAAAAATTCATTTCTATCTTCCAAAGGCAACTCCCTAAATACCTTTCGAATAGAATTCGCTGTCTAGATTTTTAATTTTTATCTTCAAAAGGCAACTCCCTAAATACCCTTGCAATAAATTTGGCTATCCAGAATTTTACTGGGTCCAATTTAATTTCAAAATATTTCTTTTATTAGACTTTCCGGTTTTTGAAATTCTTTAGTGTGAGTGCTATATAAACACTGGCTGCGAGTCATATAATCATCGAGGAAGAGAGCATCTCGCTCCTGAACGGAGAAGAGAGGGACCATCACTGTCACCAGCAAGAACATACAGTAATGGACGGGAATAATGATGATGCGCGGCCTAGAAAAATATATGATGAAGAACATTTAGCGGTTGAGACTCCAGAAACCGCCCACCAGATTAGCAGCGGTTTGTTTGTTTGTTCCTTCTCATTTGGATTCCTTTTTTCTATATTATAATGGGCTTGTTTTTTTCTGTACCTTCCGGGTACATATGTGGTCTTACAGTTAAAAAGCGTGTGTAACAGTTTATACTGATCTTGAATTCTTGAAAATGGTGTTTTTGTTTATACCCGTTTTCTTTAACTAAATTAGATGCTTAAACAACTTTAATTTTGCTTAGAAATGAGTTTTTGACTACCATTTTCCTTTTCAATATTTAGATTCAGTTTTTCTTTTGAGAAATTTTAGTAGAGATTAATCTAATATGCAATTATGTACAGATCACTTGGATGAATATTTTTTGTTGAATATGGTAGAATATCTTTAAATATTGTTTGGCTCAATTGGGTATCTGTTAAATATTTCAGTTTTGATGCTCCTTTATCGAAAATGACAAAAGAGGTTGTTTATGTTCCTGGGTTTACATTAAAATTTTATCAGAGATTTAAATGGTGTTGATAAGTTATTTTTATTTTTAGCTCGTTTGATTTTTCTTTTGGAACTTACAGATTCTTGGTTTCAAGTGGGTTTTGTGCTTACAACTGGTGTCAACAGTGCCTATGTATTGGGCTATGCTGGGACCATTATGGTCCCTCTGGGTTGGGTATTTGGTGTAGTTGGTTTGATTGTAGCTGCTGCAATATCATTGTATGCAAATTCTCTCGTTGCCAAGCTCCATGAATTTGGGGGGAAGAGACATATCAGATACAGAGATCTTGCAGGATATATATATGGTATAAGCAAAAAAGAAATTGAAAAAGTATACTCATTTATGTCTATTTTGATTAAATTAGTGATTATGTAAACTGTTGTTTGATCATGTTG
>CANUEX010112068.1:0-38794 GCA_948099535.1 Jatropha multifida | reverse complement strand
TTTATTCAATTAACGGTTATTCAATAAATTTTTGGGCGAACCAAAAATGATTTTCGATTCCCATAATATTACGTGGCGTAATATTATTGGCTAATAATTTACAATTTAAATTTAAATGAGAATGTTTCGAAATAAAAATTTTGGGGTATTATACTCAGTGATGAAGAAGAAATAGAACTGAGTGCAGAACAAGAAGCAAAGCAAGAAGCTGAAGTTAGAAAGACTCCTGTAGATGTTTCTGGATAGAAAAATAGAGAGGCAGTCCTGTTGGAAATGGAGAAGAGCCTTATCGAAGAGCACAACAGAATAGAAAGGCAGTCCTGTTCTGATTCTGATAAAGCTGTCAGATTCTGTTCTAATTGCTTTGTTTTTTTATCTTAAAAGCAACACATGTTTTAATGCAACAACTCTCCATATTTAAAGCTGGCAGGTGTGTAGGTTAAACCTAAGTGACAAACCTCTTAAATGCACTCCATGCACTGCCTCTTTTAGCCAAATATGATAGAAATATTAAATGATTTTATCTTTAATATTAATTAAAGCAAATCTATTATTTTTCTATAAGAACTTTTTTGTCTCTCAAAGTTAACATTGGACAAGAGTGTAAGAGACATTGCTCATGCTTTCAAAATCTCTCTAAGCTCTCTCTCTTCAACCCACTTCTTTCTTTTTATCTTTATTCTTCAAGAGATATTTTACAAGTGAAAAGGAATTTGTTTTCAACTCTTTCTGAAGAACAGATCTGCGTTTCTAACTTTGATTTCAAATCCATTTTCTATTCTTCCCATGCTTATAATTGCATTCTCTCTTTCCATATAGATTGTTGTAATCTGTTGTGGTTAGAGGACTTTAAACGAAATATATTTGTGTAATAGCTTAGTTGAAAAGCTATGGTGCTTTAGGTTATCAAGCGACCTTCTCCTTGTGTGAGATTCTAATGTCTTGATCTAAGTTTTCTGTTCTCTACAAAATAGAAAAGGGTAGAGGTTAGCTAGAAACTGTGTAATCTAGTGGATTAAGATTAGATTTAGGTGTTAAATCTATTTCCTTATAATTGTTGGTTTGTCTCTTATCCTCAAGAGATAACATAGTAGAGGATCTCGAGATGCGTCTTAGAGAGTGGATGTAGGCGAGTTAGTGCCAAACCACTATAAATCTTTGTGTTTATCTTCTTTTATTTTCTGAAGTTTTGCTTGATTATATTCTGTTTACAAAATGTTAAAATTTTCAGAAATGCAAAGTTGTTTAAAGTTCAATTTCTAAATGTGAATAAACTTTATCTTTGTGGAACATTAGAACTCTGATTTTCTATATTGTGATCTGTCTTTCTATATTCAATAGAGTTCACAATTTGAATTATAATCCATGTTATAATCTTATAGAAGGCTTGTGAACCAGTTCTAAATCAATTGTTGTCTTTCACATAGTCGTTCTAATCTTGCAACTGTATTGTGAGAAAGTTCTAAACTAAATAATTATTTCTCATAAATACATTCTAATTCCGTTACAACAGAATTCTAATTTGATGTTTTAAAAGCACAATTTATAGAAAACACAATTGGCCCTCCCTCTTGGGTTGTGCCATATATAAATGGGACCACAAATACACATTGAATAAATAACGTATAATAAGGAGGTTGAACCGGGCAAAACGATTTAAGTCATTTTGTGTTCAAAGTAAGTCCAATCCGTTATAAACCCAAATATTAAATGAATTATTAATTATTAATTACTAATTGAATTTGATTAATTTGCTCATCAATGAATCAAAGATAACGAATTCCTAACAAATCACTTTAAGCAACTTGCAAGCATTTCAAATGAACAAATTCAAAGGCAGTTTTCTTGTATAGATCATTGAACTAATCTGATATCTGAGTAACATGTATATATTTGGTTGACTTCGCACTGTACAGAGTGAGGCATTGCATAAGCTATGTGTACTTCCTCAGCAAGTTGTAGCTAAAGGTGGTGGTGCGGTTGTTCGGCCAGTAAACTGGTACGCATAAATCACTTATATATTCATCTCATTATCTAAATCACCTCCATAACTTAATTCTTTTTCTTTTAGGAAATATATGAGCCAAGGAATAACTGTATTCTTAGATGTACCGTTGGACACATTGGCAAAAAGAATTGCTGCCGTAGGGACTGATTCTCGTCCTCTGCTTCATTTTGATTCTGGGGATCCTTACAAAAAGGTCTTTTTCTTTTTTTCCTTCTTTTTTCAACCTTTTTATCACATTTTTAGTTAACTCTATGTACTAGGATTACTCCTACTTACATGTCCCTCTTCTACATCTTTGTAGGCTTTCATGGGACTTCTTGCTCTTTCGAAAAAATCGATTTCGGGCCTATTCTGATGCGGATATTACTGTCTCCATTTCAGGTATGTTGCCGTTGCTGATTCGATGAGCTGCAGTTTCTTTCACTGTCTCTGTTATGCTTATATCAGAAAGGGAACATTTTGTACCGGTCATATACTAATTTTTTCTTTCTCTTTCATTTTTATTTATAGATCTTGCAGACAATCTGGGCGTTCAGGGTGTCTGATCTTGAACCAGCTATTATCGCACTTGAGGTCTTGCCTTCGCTTGATTTTGAACTTCACTTGCATTTAACAATTTCTGGACTGAAATTTTCTATTCTTGCAGGTTCTTAAACAAATTCAGAACTATCTACGGGCCAACAAGAAGAATATCAAAACACTTTCCTAAACTATCAGATTTCTTTATGCTTTGTTCTGTAAATTTTACGTTACTAGGTAGATTTTTAATCTGCAAGTCTGGAAACAAGTCACAACCTTCAGCAACAAAAACTTCAGCATATTTTAGGTTTGCTCTCGAAATGAAAATAAAATGCAATTCATGAAAATAAATTAGAGAAATTCATTTCTGTTTGAGGAGAATGGAACATTAAAAGATTTTTGCCTATATTCCAGTAATTTGTACAACAAAGTGCCCCCAGCTTCCATGCTTCTTTTCCATTCAGCGTAAACAGTTGCCATGTGGTTTAATTCTGTTGTGTACGTATGTGTATACATATATATTCACAGAGACACTTTCTTGCCTGGAAGCCAAATTGACATCAAAGAAACATCCTCCTGATGGTCCTAGCAGTGGCACGGGAAATCAACCTTCCAGCAATATCAGCCGGAAAAAGAAGCAATTGCTGTTGCAGCTGTGGTGGCAGCTGGCATATATTGATAAGGAGATGTAATTAGTAAATTGACCATTTTGGCGAGGAATTTTGGTCAATGAAAGCAAAATTTATTTGAAGGAATTTAAAATTGCAGAGGCATTAGTACCATCACAGTTGCCCTAATTGCGAAAAAGCTTTAGGAATGTATCATATCGCATACTGTCCTAATAATGCAAATCAACCGCAAATGGGAGGGATGCATGTGCATGTGCAATGTGAGAATGGGTATCTTGTACATGTTTTGGACATCCTATGGCAGGATCTTACTCCCAAATGTTGAATTAGTCTATAAGACCCACGCGTTAAACACAATCAAATCACCATTGGGCCATTTGCTCAGTGGTCAATTATTTGCGTCATGGTGCAGTCAGGAATCTAAACTCTGGCAGCCTCTATCCCCTTTAATAATTTCCTTTGTATCAGAAAGAAAAAAGAATGCAATTTTCACTGAAGAATTTTTGTTCATCTATGGGTCCTAATGGTGATAGCTCCCGGTGTGTGCATGAGCAGGCTATAATAATTATGCCAGAATGCATGTAACAAACATACATGAGCTTACCTCAGGAATAACAGAAAGCACGTGCAGAATATCTTGAACTGATTCAAGTTGATAGAAATCAGATACTTCTTCCAAGAATATATTCAGATTCCTGTACGGCCCTTTAACTTCCTATATGAATGTGAATTCCAGCATACTCAGTTAGATAATAAGCAACATAAATTTAAAGATGGAATGAGATATTGTCACTCTATAAGATTTTTTCTTCAAAGGACTGGAAATAGATTTCTTCAACAAGCATCTTTGGTTTCAGTTCAATATTGTTTTTCAGTCAACTTTTCTTATTGAAGGGGAGAAAGAATGACAGTTATCTTGTAGGGACATTACCTGCCATTATAAATTTATTTTAAGTTCCACAAAGATTCAATTATCTTTGCTAAATGTAATCATTTCCTGTCATGCAACAGCACCCCCATCTACAAATATATACATCTGTCTTTATGGAAGAGTTTCTTTGTCAACAAGCTTAATAAGAAGAATAATACTATCTGTTAGCTTTCGATTTATGTGAGGCTATGTGGCTCAATGTCACAATGCCAATAAACAAAAAGCACTCACCTCAATGGAACTGCCATTCTTTTGGGAACCTGACAACAGTAGCACAAGGCGACGCAAGGTTCTCAAGTTCATTATGTCTTCCTCAGTCATTGAAGATGAAGAAGAGGGAGCAGCAAAGGGTATGCTTATGGCTGCTGTATAAGTTAAAGAATCAAGTGTAGCTAGCCCGAGTGCGTCCAATCCCTGTACACATTTTAAAAAGCAGTTTGACACGTCAAAGCCAACTACAACCAATTGACTAAAGTACATCTGAATTGGCAATCTTTCATGCGAAAGGGTGCTTTAATCTAATGGAGGAAAAGGAAAAAAAAGTAATAGACTTGGCAACTTCTCAAAATCTACTAGCAAACAGAATATAGCTGATCATTTTCAGCCATATATATATTTGCCTTCTGAGGCTCTAGAAAAGCTTTTAAATAAAACACAAGAGAATATACTAATTCATGTTGGATGCCGAATGCATTTCAAACTAAAAGTAATATATAAATCACCACAGTTCCACTTAAGAAACAAACGGTATTATACTTGGGAAAATGGCTCAACTAATTTAATTTTCTTGAATCTAAGATCAATTGTGACAAATTATAATTTTCAACATGCTCGTCTGAAGAAACAAAGAAACCTAAATGATTAAATGGTCCAAACGATTAATGGAACGTACTCTGGAACATTTTTTTCATTAACAATTAGTTTAATTTTAGGCAAAGTCAATCCTGAATGTGTCTCTTAGACAATTCATTCTTCTGAAAATCAACTAAATCTTTTTCAATAATGGAGTAGTCTGTAGTTGATAAACATAGAGAGGACACCTACGGAGACCAAAAACTTACCTTAGCAACTTCCTGAAGAAGTATCTCCTTCACAAAGGAACCCTGCTAATATTCAAGATTAAAGATTGAAAAGAAAAAAATTAGGATTACTCCTGTAATTGATTTATGTCACAAAATATGTTGAAACAAATACTATGAAATGAAAAAAGGTTAAAATAAAAGAACCTTCTCAGTTAGGGTGAAGGAAAGTATTTCCTTGATAGCAACTCTGGAACCAGTGTCTTCGATTTGTCGTTTAACCAAGGCCCTTTCAGTGCGGGCACGAAAGGACTGCCAAATATTAGTGTATGGTTATGAATAAATTTATTTAGCAAAGCTGAAATATCAGAACCATAAAATCGCCCTCTAATTTTTTTTTATTTTTTTGCATATTGTACAGCAGCCAGTCCATACAACTGCTAAAAGGTGACTGTCAGTTGCACGAGGCCAGGACCAGTTAAGTTGAAATTTTTTAACATTCAATCTCGATTCCACCCAGACCAATCCTAGTCCAGCATAAATACAATGTGTTACTTTTTAAGGTAAAAATTGGCATGTAGGCCCAGTTGGGTGGGCATAGAGGTTGTATCAACCAAGCCAGCCCAAGTACTACCTAGGGCTCAATTGGATCCTTTCAAGCAAGGACAAAAATCCTTGCCAGAGCCTATATTCGTGCGGGCCAAGGCCATCAGGCCAATCCCCAGCCCAGTATCAGGTCTAATAACAGCTATTAAAAAGAAGTCAAGGCAGTTTAGGAATGCATCAAACGTTATAATTATCTTTTTTTCAAGAAAAGAAAAGATATTGTTTTAGATCAGAGGATGGAGACAAGCAGTAAAGTGCGCCAATCTCTTTGAAAAAATACTAAAAGGTATTCCTTTGAAACATTGTTGTTAAAGGCACAAGGTACACTAAGGCACAAAGGGGTCTTAGAGCCTAGGCGCAGGGCGTAAGGTGAAGGCACAAAAATAAAGAAAAAATTGGAAAAATATTAAACAATTCCAAAATTGAGCAAAAAATTCATATTAATAATATATAAAACATATAAAATCTTAACTCACATTATTTAATACTTGGAATATCTAAATATAATTGAAAGTAAATGCATAAAAAGATATTAAGAATTATAACCATAGCTCTATATAAATCATAATTTTAGCAGCCCTAAACTATAAGTAATAACCATTAGCCTAAATTTCAGCTGCACAGATCAGCAAAAAATTCGACAGCATAACAGCTTATAATTGAACTTGAAAGAGAAGGGAGTAGAAGCCGACTGTTGAATCCAATTGAGAGAGAGAGGGAAATTGAGAAACAAATTTAAAGAATAGTTGAGAGACATATCTTTCTAACCAATTACTGAATTACAGGAGAAGACTTCTTTATGAAGGCTTAATAGATTTAAATCATTTAATTGGGGGATCTCTTTGGTTGTCGATGAACAGGTGTAGAGGAGCTTGAGGTAGAGTGGAGCTATGTTTTTTCCTTCTGCAGATCTACCAATATCTTCTATTTCTTTTAGGTTTTTTTTTTCTAATTAATAGAAGTCTATATAAACACACCCGGACTGCATATGTTAAAAAGAAAAACCCTAAAATCTGTTGGTGGCATAAAATAACAAAAGGCACTGTTTTTTTGTGCCTCGCCCCTGCGCCTAGGCAAGGGCCTTTTTCCAGAGGCTCGCGACCTGCGCCTTGAGTCAGACATGCCTGATCACAACTATGCTCTGAAAGCCCTCAAGCCCTAGCGATATACAAATCCAAATTTCTGATCTAATGCTAAAATATTATATGGAATGCGACAAAAGTGCTACAATCATAAGGAAGCTTGTAAAGACAGAGAGACAGAAACACGCTTTAGCAACAAATCAGTGGCTCTATAAGTTGATCATTATAACAATCAAGATGAAAACAAGTTAAAAGGCAGAAACAAAAAGTTGAAGAGAAAAACATAAAGCTCACCTCTGAAAGTAGAGATTCCAGACGATCAATTCTGAAAACTCCATCCTGAAAAGGGAATGGGGATAAGGATGTGCTTTAGTACAGAAACAGAATATTGCTTTCATAGACAATATTAGAAAAGTTCTGCAGATTTGCCTTGTAAAGAAGAGCTTGTAATGAAGATTTCAGTTTAGGTGAGCTGTCAGTTAGTACTTTCCTAGCTATCCATGGGTATGTACTACCCAAAACTTTGTAATTTGGGTCAAAACTGACAGCAATGCCTTCCAGGACTGCAAGACTAAGATAGAGGGAAAAGAGTGTAATTTTGGCAATATTGGTAATTCTACGATATGTGGAATACATAGAGAATTGAGAACCATCAATAACTCTAATAAAACAATAGTATCCACATAATGCAGCAGTATGACTACCTGCGGATGACAAGAGAAAAATATGAAGGTATTTGAAATTTGAACTTGTACCTGCAAATAAATAACATGATATCAATACCTCATTTGAAAACACATCAATAGTTTTAACTGTCACTAAGATTTTCAATCTTTTGTCCAGCCTAAGCCTCAGCTTCCATCACATCATTTCCAAGACCTACATATATTGTACAGAACTTATTCATACGGATGAGCAAAACATGCAAGATATCCAAGTATTTCTCAAATACGATATTCCAGACAGTCAAGCTAATGCAATTGCCAAAGGATAATATAGGTAAATGCAGCATTTCACGAACAACCGCAGAGATTTAAGCACCAAGATAGCTAACCAGCATGTGTAAAAATTAGAAGGGGCTCAGTTGTAATATGCTCACAGCATGATAATGACAATGGTATCACCAGCAGGTAGAGGGCTATAATGCAGAGAAGAACTCTCAACAATAAAACTTTAACTTGATCCATTAGCGTGTTGTTCCCATTAATGAACTTTTTCTGTAAGGTGACAAAGTCACATAAGGTTGTCATGCATTTTATTGCTCATAATTTCAGTTAATAGGATCAAGATTGCAATTTTATTGTAATGTGAGAAGCATGATGTGGAACCCAACCCGTTATCTCCTCAAAGCAAGCACACAAGTACTTGAACAACAGTTCCAGATAGGATATTGATACAAAATTTTATAATCACAAAACAGAAGCCTCTGAGGCCGAATTCGCCACATAATGTAATATATTCTAGGCAAGTTAAAATCAACAGATACAAGCTTCATATGTAATTAAACTTCACCTTTCGGAATTAAGTTCTGTATTCAGAAACTAATAGGTGGAACATATGCCGCCATCTTATAATGATAAAGCTCTTAGAAGTGTGCAACTATGATAATGTGTAGTTTTCCATTTTTCCCCCCTCAATCTACTTGGATAAACAATTTATTTAGTTTTCACAGGTAACTCCATTGAAACCTTCATTTCCAAAATTGTATTCTCTATAAAACAGTATATGCCCATAAGAATACCAAGAAGATAGATTAATATCATGTGTTCTACTGGTATCAAAGCATATTATACAACAAAAGTACACATCTTGTCGATGTAACGATGAAACAAGAATACTTTACATGGTAGTTCCCAAGTTTCCCAAAAGGTCTCCAAAACTTATATTGCGGACTCCTTTTTCAACAGCATTTTGGAAGACACCTATGGATAAGCAGATGATATTAGAAACACTTCATATAACTCGAGGAACATGAGTTCAAGGGCAACCTAATCCAAGAGATGCAACAACTCAGATTATAGCCTCACTTGTACAAAAAAGAAAAACCTGTTAAAGCAATTGTGACAGCCTCCTTGTCTGCAATTGGGGGAAGAAGCCTGTAGAGCAGAAACTAATTCAGGCTTATGACACCAATTACAACGATTTCTTCAGCAAGTGGTTAGAATCGAGATAATAAACATACCCAAGAGTAATAAAGTCCTTGGACAGTGCATCAAAATCACGATTTACAAGATGGAGACAAGCTTCAATGAATCCATCACGGAATTCTTGTTTAAATTCACCCATCATTCCAAAATCTGGCAGTGAACATTCACTAAAAGTTAATTCTGCAGGCAAGTTCCTTCCATTATTACATGACAGTTAACTTTGAAGTAACAGTGATGCAGGCAAAAGTATATGGATACAGAAATCCTACCAATGATTCAATTCAAATTTATGTTATGCTTGTCTCCCCTTTCTCTATTTCAGCTTCCACTCTATATATTAACAGTAACTGGAGCCTTAAAACTGAATCACAAAATTAAAAGAAATGGCCACAAAAGACTACCCAAATTTCGTGCTTTGTTGGTCATTAACCCTTATCATGGGGATTAAGTATATTGTTGATATATTCAAAACCTCCAGCCTTTTTCCACATTACATCACATACAAACACAATATGCTAAATACACACCCTTTGTAAGGTTATACCACAGTTTATGTTCAACAACCAATATAAGAGAATCAATCAAACATGCATTTTTGTACAGGGCAGACAAAACCAAACTTCACAACCAATAAGGTAGGCTTAGTGCAGGGAGCATCAACAGAAATAAAGATATAAACTGTAAGGCTACCACCACAATGTTTCAAGGCAGAGTTGGAGAGCCTGCCACACCAAAATTTACTCTTATCCAAGATGGGATTATGAGAAGAGTTAAAGGCATAAGCAAACAAAAATTTTAATGCTATGTTTTCAAAATCAGGGAAAATACCTAAATAAGCTAGTTTCCCATCATTTGTACGAAGAAGGTTTCCAGGGTGTGGATCCGCATGATAGAATCCATACTCCAAAAGTTGATTAAATGAGCAGTAAACTCCCACCTAGTCAGCTCCAGAAAAGGGCAATCCAACTCAGCCACAGGCCAAAGCAAAACAATTGCAGTTGCTTTGATTATTATTAAGGACAGAAACGCACTTCATTTCAAAACATACCTCAATCAAGTAAAGATCCTTCACTTCAGTCAACTTTTCTCCCTAAAAATTACAGATAGATAACTAAATAAATAAAGTCAAGATAAAAATTCTGTGCACACATATGGAAATATACGAGTATTAAAGGATGGTCTTCAGATAAAAAAAACTTTTACTGGTAACCCTGATTTCTCAGAAAATCAAATACTGCCGTTTTATTATTTTACCATTTGATCCATATTTTGAAATATATCTGTGAAAGAGAAAGGAAGAAAGGTTTGAAACAGGCAATCGGCTTGATAATACTCATATACGGTTTAGAGTATATATAATACACAAAAAATAGTTTCAAAAAAGGAAAATAATCTCCTAATATCTCCTAATTATGGCTGAGTATCATCCTAATATATGCACAATCTACTCCAATAATTACAAGATTCTAACAATATCTGTACCATCAAATATAATATGAAAAAGGAAATGGGAAAATCATGGTGACTGGGTGTTTTCTTTACAGAAGTGCAGCAGTATTTGTGTAAAACTACTCATTATATTGAGCTTAAATTAGCAAGCTGAGGAAACTGCCTATTCAGTAGCAGGACCGATTGAATATGGACCTGAAGAGGAAACTTATTCTTTGGAGGAAATGATGGTTCTTACTTTTATTTTTGTCTCTCACAAAAAAACAAAAGGATTTTAATAGACAGAAACTAAACTATGAAAGATAGGCGAGCTAGAACCATCAGATTTTGGTGTAGTGGGCAGCATCTGTGGATGTTCACATTATTATCAATTTTAACTTCCCAGTTAATGATGCCCTTGTTTTTGCAATTAGGTTACAGTATAATTGTATCTTGGTTTCCAGCAGTGATTTGCCATTTTTACTTGTTAAAACAGGCACATGGACACATATACAAAAAATAACAGTTAGGGGACAAGTACCTCAACCCATTCCATTACCAGGACCTTACGAGTTGTGAGCTCCATATACATTTCTGGAACGAAAACGTCTTTTATATCACCGTAGAGCTTCCTGTTTAAGAATTTAGCATAATCTTACTAGGTATAAAACCAAGAAGCATGCTAGAATATAGATGCTGTGTGAGTTTTTTATGTGAAATATAGGAGCATAAAATAAAATCAGAACAGTTCACCTTGGCATTATTCTAGGGAACTTTACAGCATATGAGAAAGGAACTTTTTGAAACATTGTAAGTGTTAGAATCTTGCAATTATTAGAATATATTTTGCATATATTAGGGCGATATTGAGCCATAATTAGGAGATACTTAGGAGACTATTTTCCTTTTTAGAATTTATGCTTTGAACTATATATACCCTAAACTTATATGAGGAATTAATCAAGCCGATTGCTTGTTTCAAACTTCTCTTCTTTCTTTTTCACAATAAGAATCCACTAGTAGTCATTGTAGATTCAAAAATTAAATACAAAATAACAATGAGCAACAACAACAATATTCTCGTCATAAGTTCTTGTTAGAGTGTCATGCAAACACCATAGCCAAGATGAAATTAGAGTATGAAGGCAAATTACTTCTTATTAGTTTTTATATGCTACCCCTCAGATCAAGCTATCCTCAAACATTACATGACCTGTTTTCAGCCAAAAAAGATTGACAGCTCACACAAGAAATTCTTCTAGATAGGACTTCTTTTTTAAAAAAAAAAATTCCCTGAACAAAATTCAGTTTCACCTTAAAATTTATTAGCTAAGAAACATCGACAATTGTAAAAGCTTGATCCATCTTTCTAGACATCCCAATCACAAGTCGAAACCAATGGCTGGGCACCTCACTAGAGGCAACAGTGTTTGATACCATGATATGATACATATCAACAACCTCTTCATTTCGCCAAATCCAAGAATACTTTATAGAGAAGTTCACCAGGTGGCAGAAAAAACAAATCAATAATAATGCTAAAGGGAAGAAAACTTCAGTTGCAAAAATTGGAAGTCAAGATTTATTAGAAATCATGCTATTACCTAAATTTGACTCCATTATTTGCTTCTTTCATATAGTCCATCTCCTGCATTCAATGTGATTTACCTGTATTCAATAGGAAGACCTAAGAATATACCTCAAATTAGGTAAAAGGAACATATAGATAATGGTAGTTCATCTAAAAGCAGAAAAAAGCATAATGTTATCAACAATTTGAAGGGTCAAGCAAATGAAATTGTGACAACTAACAGTAGAAAATCCTATAAAGAATATAGAACTCTTAAGGTAGAAAAACAGATTATAGTTCAGAAAGAAAAAGGCTAATAGACTGTCACTTACGATGCTCACTAAAAAGGCAAAACTACAAGAACATAATATGTGTATGTTCATTCACTTTCAATTGAATCCCTGTTAGTAACATTTGGTTGTTTTGAGAATTTAGCCTTTCACAATCAAATATCATGCTATCCACTTATTATAGTATCATATAAGGTTGAAATTTTTTTGAAAGGCACTTACAAATTCCACATTACATGCACATAACACAATTACTCCACAATTTTTCATGCAAAATATTTAAAAGACTAGGCAAATGCACAGATAAAACCTATGTACATTGATTATGAAAAACGATACAGCTAACATGATTGTGATGCATCCACACACATGCAAGTGCTATGTATGTACATGAGCTTATAGATTCATAACCATATAAATAAGTACATGCATATACCAGATAGTTTTCAATTTGCCAAATGCATTGTGACTTTAACAAATCAGTGCCCAATGTTTCACAAGCACATCAAACACTAAAAAGTATGGTTCAACATGGATGTTTTTGCACCCTTAACCTGTTGACCTGAATAAAAATTCCTCTACGCATAAGACAACAGAATACAGCCATTACTTGAAAGAAAAAGGATTAAATACATGCTGTCATTGTCATCAAGGGGAAAATATGAAAGAGTAAATTACTTGATTAGCAGTAATAATAATTTGAATTAGATTAACCAATGCATGTACCTTTTCTTAATAAGAACATGAATTTTAAAAATTCCTTAGCAAATAATGCGTATGCAACCATGTGTAATTCAACACATATAATTGATGCAACAAAAAGAAACAAGAGCATCATTGTTCGCAATATAAATGAACTCAAAGAAAAACTTGTCCCATGGGATAAAAGCTACCCGAAAAAGACTAGATGCCCATTCATCAACAACTGCCTGCAAATTGAAACCCATTTTTTTAGTTAAGACCAGCAGAAGTGGTAGAGAAGAGACCAATATTTCAACTTTTTTAAGCTTAATTACCTGGAGATCAGTGTTAAACTTTCCTACTCTCTTTACCACTCCTGCCATAAAACGCAAGATTAGTATATCTAAGGCAATAGCAGCCTGAACTCCTGGCCTCTGCACTTTAACAGCAACAACCTGTCTGTTACATTGAAGCCTTGCTTGATAGACCTATATGTGTGTGTTTATGTGCATGTGCACACCCATACACACGAGAGAGAGTAGTAGTCATTCAAACATGTTCATGCAGATGACAATATAATATACAAATAATAAGCAAAAAACAGAACGATCCTTGCATCACAAAAAGAAAAAGGTACATAAATAAGCAAAAACCTGCCCAAGGGATGCTGCAGCAACAGGCTCTGGTGAAATCTCTGAGAAAAGCTGGTCTATTGGCAACCCAAGCTCCTGTTCTATTGTATTTAAAGCAATTTCAGAGGAGAATGGAGCTATTCGATCTTGCAAGAGCGAAAGTTCATCAAGGTATGATGGTGGTAGCAAATCCTACAAACAAAATACACCCACATTAGGCTACTGTTAACATATGTTTTTTTTTTTCCTGTACTGAAAATAAATGTTCTCTTGTAAAAAGTATGATCGCTAAACCATATCATAAATAGGTAAATTGCATTTGCCCAGAAGTAAGCATGCGCCTTTTCTATTTTTTTCATGCAAGTGACGATTACAGAAAAACTTAAAGAGCTCAAACAAAAGATGTGTTAGGCACAAATACAGCTATTGCCAGGGTAATCTCACTTTAAATAAAAGCTTTAGCTGTATGTTGACTAATGTAACTTTCATCAAGCTTACCCTCAGCATTTGCATTCCTTTCTATTGGCACTTACAGGCTTATCTATGAGCTGAACCTAGGCATGACCTAAAGTACAAAGGAGATTTTGGGCTTGATGGAGCAACTAGCTCTCCAAATTTGAGGCCTAAACTGACCTTTGTAAAGTGCATTACATTTAGGTACAAAGGTGGAGTTCAACCATAGACACGATACAGCACCTTCGCAAAAATAAGGTGAGTAATACTCGGCTCAAGGCTGAACAATGGGTTGGGAAACATAGCAATAACTTCTCAAATGAACACAACAGGGGAGAGAGAGAACCAAAATTATATTATTGGCATAAAAAATCATTATCCATTTCAATTAAAATATTCAATGAATTGAATTGGCATGTTAATTGAAATGTAATAGAATCATGTACAAATAACAAATTAATTACTTGAGATTCAAATTTAACAATCCAACTCGAGTTTTATGATTAACATGATTGAAAAAATGAATAAGTTAGACAACCTTTTCTTTCTCTTTTTTTTTTTTTTCTCTTTTGCTCTTTTCTTGTTATTTCCACTCTCATTTCAGATTTTCCAGTATTCAATTATTTCCATTTTTATCTGTCTCTCTTTCTGTTCTTATTCTTCATTTCTCCAGAAAAGTAAAATGGGATCACTAGAGAATATAATAAGACTAGCAGTCAAGCTCTACTAGTTAGGCAGCAAGAAACTTCCTTTGAAATAGCAGCATTTATCTTTTTCCAAAAGTCAAAAGAAGGATAATGCATGATACCAAAGCTTTTCAACATCCGGTAAACGTTAAATACCAATAACAAAGTCTTTCACCATGAATAAAACTGAGTCAAATGTAGATTCACGCCAATAACAAAGGCTTTCAAGAAGTAAACCTTACTAAAGAATCAATATAATGTCAAGAACATCAAACAGAAAACACTCGTTATGAGAAAGGATACTTATAGTTACAAAGTAAATGGGAGATATGACAACTTACAGCTCGAGATGAAACAGCCTGAGCAATTTTGATATAGGCCTGAAAAAATAAATAATGAATACAGATTTAAGAACACTCTGATTAACATTCTATCTAAATATTATTTTCTTTTCTTTTCTTGACAAATCTTGAAGCAAAACTAAAGGCCCCAACAGCAAAAAAAACTCCTATAAAATTTTTAAAAAAAAATATTATCATACAGGACCAAGTTCCAGCAATATTTTTCGAAGCTCTGCAGCTCTAATCTGCAATCATCCAAGAAGAAAAATTATAAGCATTACAATTTACTTCATAAAGCAGAAAATTTTAAAAATAAAAATACAAAGATAATCGAAGAATCCTTTTGCTCTCAAACCTTGAACATTTGATCAGATTTCTCCGCAAGGCTATCTATGTAACGAGCCCCAAACCATCGGCCAAAAGTGGTAGCAATCTGAAACAATCTGCGAAAGAAAACCAACGGTTTCCTCCTAAAAATCGCAGCAATTTTTTTAATATCATAATCGATTAAAGAGTTGGCTTCTCTGTCGCTGAGTTCAAATATGTAACCGGATTTCTTAGTAAACGCATCGATATCTTTGCCACGGGGGTTAATAGCTCGCAGTGGCTTACGAAATGACCTGTACGGTTGTCGTTTTGCCTTTTTGGTTGAGAAATTGGAGTTGGGATTGGCGGGAAAGGAGTGTATCGGAGGCGGAGAAAGGAGTAACATTGCAGTTAGAATTTCTGTGTGCGCGGAGCGTTGGAGATGATATGAATTAACGAAATGCGTTTGTTGAGCAGGTAAGTTAGTTCAGGCCTAGGACGGAGTTCTGTTAGTGATCACCTACTGGTGGAGGGAGAGGATTGCGTAATGTCTTAAAGGAACGGCATTTTTTGTGATCCACATAATTAACCATCTATTTTGGATTTTGTTTTTTATATATTTCTTTGGAAACAAAAAATAACTAAAAATCACAATACGCAAAACACTAAAAATAAAAATAATAAAATTTTAATCAAATACTAAAGCATTTGTAAAATAAATATACAAAAAATAGAAAATCTCCTTTAATATCTAGAAATTTTCCTACATCTTAATGTTCCTTTTTAAATTTTTATACACTTTAAAAATGTAAATATTAGTGCTAGAAAAATATACAAAATAACTCATGTTATCTCTTGGTTCTTCAATCCCTCATCGCCATCCTTTAGTCCTGGTGTAGTAACAAATGTTGTGGAGAACATAACAAAAGAAATATAAAATATTAGTATGTGATTTTAAAATGGCAAAAGAAATATAAAAATTAGTAATGATTTCAGGATTACACTAGGCTACTCTTGAATATTGTTTCCTCATATAATCAAAGTCTATAGATTTGCATTAATATGAATATAAATCAATGACAGTTTCCACCAGTATGTAATGCTCTTAAACATAAAAAATAGCTTAGTATCAAAAAATAGAATGGTGAATTACTAGATAAATCTGATATAGAGTTTAAATTTATAATAGGTGAATCCTCGTAAAAATAAAATGATTTATAAATTTAAAATTTAAAATGATTGTTTTGTCGTAGATTATCTCCATAGATCAAATTTGAAAATTTTATAAAAAAATTTATAAAAACAATAAAAAAAAGTGTTATGAAACTGCATTAGTAAGTTAGAAAATCTATCTATCTATATCTATATTTATCTATCTATTTTTTATTATTATTATTATTATTGTTATATATAATCCTGAAGAAATACATGTGAGTTGGCATTCTATTTTTTGAGTATTCTATTTTATATTTTTTTAGAAATTTTTGAACTTTTTTATTTTTCTATATTTTGATTGGATAGATATATTTTTTTTAATTTTAAAATGAATATTTAGATAATAACAATATATTTTTAAAATCTAATCTAATTTAACAACTATTTTATTTTATTTAGTATTTTATTTTCATTTTTTAAAATTTAAAATTTTTTAAAACATTCTATTTTATCTTTTTTTTTAGAAATTTTTGAATTTTTTCTTTATTTTTCTATGTTTTGATTGGATGGTTATTTTTTTTAAATTTTAAAATAAATATTTAGATAATAACAATATATTTTGAAATCTAATCTAATTTAATAAATGTTTTATTCTATTTAGTATTTGATTTTCATTTTTCAAAATTTAAAATTTTTAAAAATAATTGGGCTTTTGAAAGTTTTAATTGGAATTTTTTTCGTTATTTTCTATATTTTGATTGGATGATTATATAATATTTACATAACACCAATACATATTGAAATCTAATCTAATTTAAAAAGTATTCTATTTTATATGGTATTTGGTTTTCATTTTTTTAAAATTTAAAATTTTTTAAAAATAATTTAGTTTTTGAAAATTTTTAATTTTATATCTATATATAATTATAGTTATTAGCTTAAGTGAACAAGATTACTCTTTTTGTATATATAATTAGTTTATTTTTAATTGTATACTTTGTTTTCTTTCTTTTGTTAGTTTGTTAAATGTTGAATTTTTTTTCTTTTTTTTATATAGGGCATCAGTTAGTTTATTTCACACATTTTCGTTTATATTTACAATCTAATTATTTTTCTATGGGTAAGCATCAATCATCACACTCCTCATGGAATCATACATTTTCAAGAAGGGCTTTTTGCATCCGTCATCGTTCCTATTCGGTAATAATATCCAATAAAAATTGTGTATGATTGAAATTATATACTTAAAATTGTTCCACCTGATTTTGTAACTGTAATTCTTCTCTTTTTAAAATCTCAATATGTATCGTTATTTGAACATCAATTTGCCTTTATTAATTTATGTTAGTATGAACTTTTTCTATTTTTCAATATAGCTTCAAGTAGAAAAAAAAAGGCTGTGCATGTAATAGGTTGATACTAATGTAAACTTTCGCATTTACGACATTATTTCCTTTGATTGTAGTGATGTTAAACGATTTAATTTTATTGGTGTATAAACCTTATCTTATGAAATTTACTGAATTTCTCGAACCGTTGAATGAAGGGATCATTGAATGCAAAAAATGGTTGAAAAAATTTATTTTATATACATATATATATATATCAATTTTATATTTTTTAAAATAAACTATTAAGCAAGACTTTTAAATTAGTTCTTCACTTTCAAACTTTATGTATATATATGACTATATTTATTGGTTCACACTTAATTTAAATTTTTAGAGTTTATCATATGTTTTTTGTTAATTTATTAGTAAATGCAATTTATAAATTATAATCTATATACATTAATAGAATATTTTTTTTAAAAATAATAATAAAGCAACTCATGCAATGTGCAGGCGTTCACCTAGTTTCTAAAAAAAGAAAGAGGAGAATGCTCAAAAAGTAGAGCGCCATATCAGCATTTTAAAAATAATTTTTATTTCAGGATTATATATAGAGAGATTGTGCCCCTAATAGGGTGTATTTTTCACGATTCGTTTCCATGGGCTGGAGCAACATTAGGACATGAGAAAATTTAAGGTCACCAAGACTCGTAATAAGCCTAATTACTACTCCATAATTATATAAGAATATTCAAATGTATGCCCCATTTCATTATTAATGATTTAAACTATTATAAGGCATCATTTCATTCAAACTCACATTTTTAAATAAAAATTTAAATATACTTGACATTATTATTACACTCATAAAACTCCTATAATAACTGTGGATATCTACATCTATTACAAATATTAGAGAGTCCTAGTAAAAGAGAACTATTAAATACATCTAGATATTTCTTTATCCAACACTAAAAAGAAGGAAGACTAGAGTTTCAAGTGAATTACAAATAATTTATAATCTCCTGAAAAAAAATTAAAGAGAAGCGGGGTGAGTATAAAATTCAGTGAATAATATTATAGAATAATAAAGTCACGCATTCACACAAATGGTATTTAGAGTATTCTAATTGAACATTCTCCAGTCACACAATGTCAATCATAACACTATAACCATATACATATCAAGTGGTCGTTAGTCAGTGAAATCACCTTAATAAGACCATGATCACTCCCAAGTATGCTTTAATTTCTACGGTATGGTCCTATGACTTGTGTATCTAGGGAGTCTACCCCCATTCAGACACAACAATATTAAATATAATTTTTCTCATAAATCATTTTTCAAATACACATTTTAATCTAGTGTTCACAAGGAAAGGCGCCATTCCCACTGCTTATTGCTTACTGTCAGCATTCTCACCATGCCTATGCTCTCAACCTAGGTGATTCACATCGTCCCAACTCCCACACTTCAATCATATATCATTATGCACAAAGTAATTATTCACAATATTTTTCAGTGCACATTCATTCATCCACCTAATATGTATGCAAGAATTTAGAAATAACAGGCACAATGCATAAAATAAAATTATGTAGTTATGAATTTGGTAAAGTATTATATATTATTATCTACCTGGAAGCAAGAATTTGATTTCCATTAATCAACAAAGCTTTCACAATAGTTCATGGAAATCCTCAACCTAATATCAGATTCACATTGCATTTTTAGTCCTTTGTTAATATTTAAACTCTTAATATCTTATTTTATTTATATATTTTATTTTCATTAAGTGTCATAAGTCTATATTTTGACAATTAATTAATAATATCTTTCAAAAGTTTATTTATCATTTGAAATCCATATTTCTTTGAATAAACATATTTATATCCCTTTATTTACTTTGATATCTAAAAAGAATCATTAAGTTTATTTAATATATTTATTAAAATTATTTAGTCATTTTACTTCACTTAAAAAACTGTATTTCATAATTTATTTGCCTAAAGTTAAATCTTATCTAAGATATTACATTTTATTTCTGAAATGGATTTGGTAGCTTCTTTTTAAATTTCATTAAATAAATATTTAGTTTACTTATTTTATTATTTAATTGGCCTTGGTTTTTCTTTTTTTAATCACATTTTACTTCTCAAACCAATTTAGTAATTATCCTTTTTGATTCCATTCAAAAACATATATTTATAAAAGACTAAAATCCAATGCGTATATACTTATCTATTTTATTAAATGAATATAATAAACTTTTGCAATTAAAAAAAATCCTTCAATTTCTATATTTAATTATTTTCACAGTATCACTTAAAATTCCATTTCAAATACTCTATTAAATTCGATCAAATACAAATTAAACTTTTCTTTTATTAAACTAATTTATTCTTTCTTAAATTTATTTCAATAAAATTAACTCTTATAAATCTCCATTTTTATCAAAAGTTGAACAACATTTTATTTATTATCTAATCTATCCACATTTCACATCTATAACAATAATACACAGCCCATCCTTCGGGCAAAATAATTCAATATCTCATCCGTCATTTTCATTGTTTCACAATTTATCAATATCAACATTTAAACTATATTTGATTAACTCATTAATAACATACTGCCTTAATTTTAATTTGCACAATTTACAAACCGTTGTTAACTTTATTTGCTAATTCTTATAATGTGCCAATTTTTACTTATAGTTAGTCATATTATGAATCCCACACAATTTATTTAATTGTTTAAATTTGCTATTTTTAATCCAATAACGATAATCTCTAATTTACAAATTACTTTGAAATTAAATGACTGAATTATAAAGTATACTGATAAAAAATCGGACTTTGAATTTGGGTTTAGCGTGTGAAGCCCGTTATTCTGCCTCTTGGAGGTCTCTTTGTAGACTCGTCGGCTGGTGACCTGACCGCCGCCTGTGCCTCCGTGCATGAGGGCCAAAAAGTCAAAACCACCCAGAATTTTATAAGGACACCACCAAGCAACTCGATTTTTGCCAAGGATTCCAATTTTAGCATCAATTAAGTGGAATCGGGCCTCTATCTTGTCGAATCGAGCTCAGCAAAGCTTGGAGTAGCCATTAATGGTGATCACCCACTGTCCAATCTGTCAAACAAGATTTTGCTCAACAAAAACCTAGATCGCACAAAATAACACTGTAGACGCTCAATATTTGCTCCAAAAATAGATTTTGTGATGATAACTTGTATTGCTAAAGAAGAGCTTGAAGCACCCAACGAGCTTGATCCCGAGGCGATGATCCAAGTCTAGAAGGTATAACCCTTAGCACTCTTTTTACATTTTTGGAAGAATAGGACCCACAAGCGCATCTCGGATTTGCCCAGGACAAGCCGTGGTGTCCTATGGCACTCTGTGTATCACCCAGATCAATTTCATATAAATCAAGCTGGTTCGCTGGTGGAGCACATAGTGGCCCTAGTGGGGTCCATTCATGGGGCCCATCATTGATCCTTAAGAGCCCATCAGTGGTGGTCATATTTCTAGTAATAAAACGAGTTCGGAACATTCAATTAGTTCGATTCTTGAACTAGGTATCCTAGGGTAAGAAACTGAATCCATTGGATCGTTTGCACTTTTCGGGGTTCATGCCAAAATGGGGCTAAAAAACAATGCCCAAGGTTGCTTGGGATGAATTTTCACGCCTTATGTCAATTTACATGCCATTTGAACTAATTTTGTGAAAAATCAAAAATCGACTCGTTTATGGGAGCCAAGTGTGGGACCAATTAGTGGGGCCCACCTGCCACGTAAGCAAACAATGTCGTTTTATCCACTTGCCTATAAATACCAACTTAAGGGTTAGGGTTGGGGTGAGCTCATTTTTTTGGTGATAAAAAACACTTAGAGGAATAACACAAAAACACAAAATCAAAATCGAAACAAACACAAACCAAAAATAACAAAAACATATCCTTTAACCAACTTCCTTACAAAAAATCTTAAGAATTTCATTAGATTATAAGTAAGATAAGGTAACCATCACGAAGCCTGTGTGTCATAGATTCATAAACATTTCTGCAAACATCCAATCAACAACACGGAGTCGAATCATCAAGAAGAGATCAAGTGTTCTTGAGGTGTTCTTCACCAAACATCAACCAAATCAATATTTATCTTCGAAATCAGGTAACTGAGAGTCTAAACTCAACTTTATTATGCTTTTCAGTTTATTTTATGTCATGTTATTCTGAGAAACTAAGTTTTTACGAGAAAAAGTGTAAAAATTGGGATTTGCAGCAAGTCAGCTGCATTCTAGGAAACGAACTGCTTTTGTAAGAGATATTGATAAGGTATACTACTATTGCGACAGCTTCTCCCTAAAAATAAATAGGAAAACCTTTAGCTTGCATCATACTTTTGGCCATCTCTACCACAGTTCGACTCTTTCTTTCAGCTACACCATTCTGTTCTGGAGTGTATGGTGTTATAAGCTCCCTAAAATTCCATTTTCCTCTCAAAAGGCATTAAAATATGATGAAATGAATTCACCTCCTCTACCTGTCCGCAGTCTTTTTATTGAAAGACCACTATTTTATTGTAAATGCTTTGAATTTCTTGAAACTCCCAAAGCTTCAGACTTATTTTTCAAAAAATGTACCCAACTCATACAGCTATAATCATCAGTAAACAGTAAAAAATATCAACTACAACCAAGAGACTCAATATTCATGGACCCACACAAATCTACATGCACTAGCTTAAGACCCATAGAGGCTCTCAAAGCTTTTCCTACAGGAAAAGATTTTTTGCTTTGTTTTCTATAAACAAAACCTTCACAAAAACCCAAATTTCCAAGTTTTGGTAAGCCAAAAACCATTTCTTTCTGACTTAACAACTTTAACCCATAAATATTTAGGTGCCCATAATATAAATGCCACAATTTAGTCTCACTATCACTATTAGTGACCATATCATGATCCTCAATCATAGAAACACTTAGCGAAAATATTTTATTTTTAGCCACCGGAACTTTCGCAACAACTTTCCCAGATTTTTTATTCTTAATATTGCAACAACCATCATCAAATAAGGAGAGCTGACGTAAGTCGAATTCGCATTTATCCACTAATCATTTATTGCCCAATGCTAAGCAGATTAAGAGATAAACTAGGAACAAGCATCACATCTTCTAAAATTTTAGAATTATCTTGATTGGTTTTAACGCTGATAGTACCTCTGCCTTCAACTTGAATCTTCTTGTTGTCTCCCAGTGTCACATCTCATCTGATTTGCTGGACTCATCAATCTCCTTAAATAATGACCTTGTTCCAAACATATGATTAGAACAGCCACTGTCCAAAAACCAAACATCAATAGATTGCTCTTTCTCACAAAAAAGAGCCATAAATAGCTTACTTTCTTCATCTGGATTCTCTGCAAAACTCACTTTGTTATTTTCATCCTTCTGTTTCTTCCAGTAAAAAGCTTCTCTATGACCAAGTTTGTTGCAGTAGTAACATTTTAAGGTTTTAGTTTGTCTCTCTTCATTAAATTCTCCTCCGCCTCGACTTCTTTGGCCTCTTCCACAAAAACTACCACTACCACGCCCATGATTAGCAACACTTTCAAAAGTTCCCCTTAAATAGGACTCCCCCTTCACTTGAAAAGCTTTTTCTTCATTTTGTTCATGTGACTTATATAGTCTTTCTTCATGAGCTTGTAAGCAACTCATCAATTCATCAAATGAATAATCAGATAAATCATGGGCTTCCTCAATTGCAATAACAACATGTTCAAACATTGGAGTAAGGCTCCTTAAAACTTTTGCAACAACAATTACTTCAGAAATATCTTCTCCATAGGAGTTCATTTGATTAACAAGAGAAGAGACTCTAGCCAAATAAGTTTGAACAGATTCATTGCTTTTCATAGAGAAAATTTCAAATTCACGACGATAAGTTTGCAATTTTACCATAATCATCTTTGAGGAACCTTGAAATTCCTTATTCAGGATCTGCCATGCCTCAGGTGATGTTGTTGCTATAGCAATTCTAGAAAAAATTATTTCATGGACTGCGTGTTGAATGAAAAATAAAGCTTTTGCGTCTTTCATTTGGTTTCTTTTAATCTTTCTGCTTCTTTCTCATTTGGCTCTACTAGATCAAGAAATCCAAATTCCATCAAGTCCCAGAGACCTTTAGACAGAAAAAGAGTCTTCAACTTAATGCTCTAAAACTCATATTTTGTAAAGAAGATGAGATTCCATTTGCTGAAATACCATTTATTGCCATTCTTTTTTTGTTTTACTCTCACACTCCTCTCGTATTTCCCTCTTAAAGGAACCCAAAAAAAAAAGGTGTTTCACTCAAATAGCCAGTTGACCCAAAAAAACTCACTTTCACTCTAGTTTCCAAAGGAAGCAAGCTCTGATACCAAATTTGATGGCTAAAAGACAAAGCAAATGAAGAAAAAGAGCTAAATACTCTATTGTTTTTGCTATAGAAAATCAAAACTACACCGTAAAATTAAACATAAAGTGCCTCTGTATATAGGCGTACATAGCAACTAAAAAAACAAGAATTTCGGAGCACTAGTGCACTAACAAAACTCCAGTACAGCACTATCTTTTTGTTTTATTTGGATAAACAAATTGATAATAACTTGAAACAACTAATCAGCACATGCCCAATAAACCCGGTCAACTTAGAATCACATCTCAACAAAGTCATCGGTTTTTTTAAGTCAGACAGTTTTTTGCTTTTTCAGTTTCATGGGAATCATATGTATGTTATGTACAGACAATTTTTTTTATTTATTCTTTTGGAGATATGCACACACACTATTGCAAACATGTCAGATTTGTTAAGTTTGTATTAAATGACCAGTGCTTTCTGCAGTAGATATCTTGAAAACTTTCATTTGCGTTACTCCATCATCTTATTGATTGAAATGGAGGGTTTAGTCTATCCAACTCCATTGAGACACAAATTAACAGCAAATTAGAATGGATTTCCTAGGAAAAAAAAATGAAGGAATACAAATGGAAATAGTATTCTATGATATATCATATATATATATATCAATATTCTTACAAATCATAATTTACTAACTTAAATCCCGCAGAATGAATGAAAGGCCCATTGTTAATAAATAAGAAGAACAAAACTCAGGCTACTCTTTTATTCTGTTGCAATACTATTATCTGTTAGCTTATTATTTCACACTAAGCTCGACTCTTGCATGGCCATGTGATATCTGGAACTGTTCAGTTAAACCAAAATGTGCCATCAGGAGCCAAACATGAGTAAGAAGTTCTCCTCCCCGTCCCAACTGCTGAGCATGATTGGTTCCTCGACAGTGAGTAGCAGCATAAGCCAGCATTTCCATCCACACCTCACTCACCACCTCCCACCTTTTCCGCATGTTTTTCAGATCCGATGCTAACCTGCATGCATCAAATAACACAGACATGGTTCTTTCTCCTTCTACTTTTACTGGTGGAACTCCAATGTACTCATTAAGTAACACCCTGGAGGCTTGGGTTTCATATAGATCGAAGTCTTTGTGTTTGAAAAGATTGATTGCCCAAGAGCAAGTATCTTTGTACTTCTTGATACCTGATGCTATGGATTCAGGCTCTTGAAAAAATGTGGTGGCTTCAGCACAAGTGTCTTGATATCTGATCTTTCCGATCCCCATGGCCATTGGCAACATGGACGGACGGATAACCAACAGATACAACATATACTGCGATAATGACCTGCTTATTTTTTGGCACCTTTCATTATTTTGTTCATGTACACCCTGCCTATCCGCGTGGCAGTTGAGAATTGTAGCTATGTGCCAAATAATAATACTTCGGTCAAACTCTACATCCACACTCCAAAGCAGCGCAGGAAAATTACGAAGGGCATGAGCCCCCCGACACGTACACTGATTTTTAAGCTCTTTCTGGTAAGCGGATGCATCTACGATTGATTTAGTCTCGACGAGTTTGTCAAATTTCTCCTTGAGATATGTGAATATGAAATCTTTCAACTCATCTGTAACTTGCTCACAAGTCATGTGCTGCTGTTGCAGTATTTTGTCAATGCCAAAGAGCTTATGGATTTTGCTCTTGATTACAGGCTTACCTGTGAGGCAATAGCTCAATAAACTATATTGCGGCAGGGCGTTTGACCACCTTCTACGTCTACGCAGCTGTACAAGAGAGATGGCTTGGCGGATAACTCCTTTCTGCTCAGGCAGACAAAGATCTGTCCAATCTGTGGAGACTAGCAAAACCAATGCAAAGAGCTCAAGGATAGCAGCTATAACCAGCAACAGGAAGGTTACGGCTACGTCAACCTCGGAGCAATTTTGCTTGTCGGATAAAGAAAAAAAGACTAGTACAATGCAGGTGGTGGTGAGAGTGACAGCCCGAAGCCAATAGCCCCTACGTGTGTAAATTATTGTTCCTTTAGTATAGAGCAAATCATACATGAATCCGAGTTCAATCTCGATAACTTTGAAAGCTTCTTTGCAGGACATTTGACTGAACAAGGATTGTGTAATGTCCCGATCTTGAAAACTGAGGATGAGATCGACGAAGAGACGCTTGAAAGTCTTGAATAAGTAATGAGCTTTAAGCAATTCGGTTGCGCCTTCAAGGTCTCCCATGGAAGAAACATCCACTGTCACTTGCCCCTCAACTACTTCATCTGCTACTACATAGAACCCTTCCCATTGTTTTAAAGTGAATTCCTCCACGAACTTGGAGTAATCTGGAGCAGTAATCATGGAATCTCTTAATTCCTCATTGCTTGCTGACCTAAGCGACCATGTCCTCTCTCCATATTTTATAATTCCTGCCAATAACATTGGCATGGTTAGAATGGAGAGGAGAGAACTTGTCCAGCCCAGAAGGAATATATAAACTGCCACTACTGTTTGTACTCCAAAGCCGAGAAAGTGCCTTAACCACAATTCATTGTCTTCTAAAGAAAATGCAGTGACAGTATCAGGGCCGCCCAAGTGCAGTAGAAGAAATGGCGCCCAGAATGCATTAAGCTGTGTGTTTGGGTCTAAATTGAATTTATCACCGTTTTTGGCGTCATACACATCTCCCATGTTATTCAAGAGCACTCCAAGGGCAACTGTTGCCACCCAGTCGGCCATCAAGTAGGCGCACCATAACAAAACTTGAATCCATGTTCTCTTTGAATATTTCCTGCGATTTCCAAAAGAAATTAGTATCATTTGCAAAATAAGGCTGATTAGAACCAGAACCCGTAGCTCCCACTTCTTCCATGCATTCTTGATTGTTGAAGAAAATATTTCCGTGTTTCTTCTTGCCTTTATGTAAATCAAGCCGCTAACAACTGAAAATTAAGCATAGCTTTTTAGAAAAATTAACCAGCTTGAAATTCTGAATTAGATTGAGTCAAAGAAATAAATTGTTGCAGTTAAAAATTAATAACAAATATCCCAGAAGTTTAGGCAGAAGCTGTAAGTCATAAGCTAGATATAGATCTGTGAAAAAAAACACTTACAGAAGAAAAACTCACAAACCCACAGTGTTAATAAAAGATTAATGAAGAAACACACACACAAGTGAATAATTAACTACCTACCTGATAGAATCATACTGCCAAATTGGAAAATCTTGTTTCAAACTAAAACTTGGGCTTAAAATGGAATTTTCTTTCTAATTTCTTTTTTGGAGAAACAATAGAACAAAGAATAGGTGCCTTAAAATCACACTGTTAGGCAGATCAGAATTTAATGGTGTCATTTTAGCATGTGCTTATGTCTCATAATAAAACACTAGAAAGAACACTGCTTCCCCTCCTACCGTGTAGGGAAATTAAAGAATTTTTTTTTTATGCTTATCTAGACTGGACGAAGACACACCTACGGTTCGGTTCTCTCTTTGATTTTTTTCAAATCGGAATCAATAAAATCCGCTGTTAAAAAATATATATATATTCTCAAAGAAATTTGTATTTTATTATAACTTTTAAAATTTTAAAAAATTGATTTAGTCCTTTTCAATAATGTAATTTATTATTATTAATTTTATCATTATTATTATAATTTAATCAAATTACAAAATTAAAAAATAAAAATAAAAAGTTTAAACAAATTATGTAATTTAGATTCTACCCTTCTAATAACTGAAACGGGCAATCCCGAACGGTTGCCACATCCAGCCACGTCATCCTCAGGAATTAATTTTACTAGTTCTCTGAATTTAACAACTTGTAATTTGTTTGTAGCTAAAAATCAATCAACTCCCATTATTGCCCAATTATAATTGATTCTCAGAATCCCATGTGTACTAACATACGTCACTTTATTTATATTACAAGTTTTAGCTTAATTTCACTCACGGTCTCTGAATAATACACCACATTACATTGATGTTCCTAAATTTCAATTTATTACATAAATGTATATCAACTTTAATTAATGTTTTAAAAAAATATTTCTGTCAATTTCATCGTTAGAGATTTAACAAAATATATGTTAAGAGAGGAAATGATTATATCAGTAAAAAACATAGCACAACACATCACCTCATTCCAATTGACTTCTTGACTCAAAAATTTTTTTCTCTCTCATGACCGTACAGTAATCTCTTTCTTGTCCCATCTCTTTTGTAGTTTGACTTTCAACAAGCCATTTGAACGGTCAATGCTACCTACCCAAAACAACCAATTCATTTCTCTCTCTTTCTTGTTTATTCTCTCCATCCTCTCCAATCGTTTTCCTCATATTCCCAAACCTTAAATCGAAAACCCCCATTAGAGGAAACAACAAAAAGGTTTATAAGGATAATAACTAGATCTGGATTCTACAACTGGAATACATCCATTCAAGGAAATGGCAACAACTAGAAGTCCAAAATCCACCCATTCAAGGAAACGACAATAACTAGAGGTCTAAAAGGACAACAATTGATCTGGATTTCACAATTGGATTCCATCTATTCAAGGAAACAACTAGAAATTTAGAAGGAAAATAATAAAATTTTAGATTTCGTCCCTGTTTATAATAATATATAAATTTATTACCTCACAATTCATACATTCTAGAAATCGTCTTTCAAGATTGGTCTTCATCTATGAGGTTTTCAAGATACTTTCTATATACATTTGCATATTCTATGTCGACCCATTTTCCTTTGAATGCTTGATATCAACGATTTTGGCCTTAGGTAGCAAAAAATTTAAAATAAAAATTTTCATCAAAGTAAAATAGAAGAGACAAATTTTTGTCAAGGTGAAAATAGAAGAGAAAAAATAAGCTTTTCAGTTTAGGGAACATACCTTTAGAACACTGGCTGAGGAGAAGATTGTGAAAGAAAGATGTTAGGAGAGAATTTTGAGTCAAACAACTAAAAGTAAGATGATATGGCATACTTTTTTACTGTCATGGCTATTCTCTCTCTTCCATGTCAGCATTTTGCCAAATTTCCAATAATGGAATTGATAGACGTATTTTTTAGAAACATCAATCAAAGTTGATATATATTTACATAATAAATTAAAATTTAAGAACGCCAATATAATAGGATGTATAATAATGCAGGGTGAAATTAAACCTAGAAGTTTCCAAAATTATATATGAAACGATTGGTTCCAAAACACTATACTATTTTACTATTATAGTTTTGACTAAAGAAGAAAGTGGGGCCCATATATTTCATTGCGTAAGATGTATACAGTTGGGTAGAATGTTGAACGTATTAAAAGCAAAAAAGGGCAAAAAGGTAAATGATCTATGGGCATTGAAAAACGATGGCGCTGTAAAGCGTAAAGGGCTAAATAAATTTTAATTGCTAATAGACAAAAAAAGTGAAGAGTTTTTCTTTTAAATTTTAACCAAATATTTATGAACTAAATTAATTTTTTTATTATATAATACTCCCTCGTCTCATTTTATTTACTTATTATTCTTTTTTTAAATGTCTCAAAATATTTGCAAGATTTTTAAATTTAGACATATAAATAATTATTTTTTCATAATAACCTTATAATCCTTCATTAAATGAAGGGTTTTTATTAATATCTTCAATGAGTTAAAGATAAAAAAGGCAAAATAGTTTTTATTGACTAGATTCTTAATATGTTTGTTTTGTCAAACCATGCAAATAAAATGAAACGGATGGAAGTAATATTTTTGTGTTCAGTAGAATTTAATTTTAATAAGTGATAATATGAAAAATTAATTTATATTACTCCCTTTATTCTATTCATATAGAGAAAGTCAAAATTTCTCTAGGATTAAGGAGATAGTCTTTTTGTAAGTTTCTTCCTAATCTATCCTTGAAAATATATTAAAATTGTTTACAATTTTAAATAAAAGGTGATAAATGATGAGAGAGAAGATTTTTACTTAAATAAGATGCTTTATTTGTTTAGACTTCCAATAACAAAAAAATGGTTGTTTAATTGCAATTGCATACTAAAATTTTAATATGAAATTTGGATTGAAAAAATTAGCTTGAAAGTTGAAAGAAAGTTTGAAGCTAAAAATTTAAAACCTCAAATTCTGTATTTTGCCTCCCCATATTTTCACATAAAAAAAGAAATTTTGAATCAAAATTTTCACTGGTTCAACATACACTGCTCAATAGATTCATTGATTCTTAATTTATGTTGCACACCTTTTTAATATGTGTAGTATCATATAAAAATGTCTAAATATTTTTGTTGTACATGTGGATTAACTAAAAGGTAAAGTTGTTTATCAAAATTAAATTATAAATATTCGCAGCTATTTTCATATGTCAACATTTTGTTATATAAGTTTGCAAATAATTTTGCAAATATAAGCATCAACCATTTACATTTTTCGGTTATTTTATTAGCAGAAACAATAGAAATGTAATATCCACTACTCATTATGTTCACTAGTTATTAATTTTTATCGCACACATTTTTAATATATGTGTACTATCATGTAAAAATGTGCACATATTTTTGTTATACATGTGGACTAACTAAAAGGTAAAAATGTCTATCAAAATTAAATTGTAAATGTCCGCAACTATACGTGCATATTTTATTATGTAAGTTTGCAAATAACTTTACAAATATGAGCACCAATTATTCATATTTTCTGGTTATCTCATTAACAAAAGTAACAAAATATGATTAAGTTAATGGAAGAATAAGAGTATTTTTTTTTTTTTGCAATTTAAACCATTCTTAAAATACTATTCAATAATTGCATTAAAATTATAAAAGGGTACTAAATATTAACAAAGTACATTTAAACACAACTAATACTTCAATGGAACAGTTTATAAAATATGAATCAACACAAATAAATTCAGAAAATTAAGCAGAAGACACAACTTCAATTGAGAAAAAGACATCACTTTTGTACTAGATTGCCAAAATCTCAGCATCAAGGGAACATCACTTTTTTCATCCTTTCGAAACTGTGTTTCATTAGGATCAACTAAATGGGTAAAATTATTTTTATTTGAGCACTTTCGTTCGAAGAGAAATTTCCCTCCATTATCAATTTATTAGAGTTGTGAGTAAATTTCACTATATGTGCACAATTAAATGTGAAGCATAAGCTTTTTAGTGAAATTTAATCTGTGTGTATAATGTGTTGAAATTGTACATTTTTTATGCACGTTCCAGTCAATTTTTGAACATTAAATGCCACTCACAATAATGTCTGCCACTTTCTTGAAATACTCTCAAAGTTAATGTATAATCTATAAACCTAAAGTAAAGGCATATTGGACTTTTTGCTTAGATATTAGTCTCAAAGTTACCATATTAGAAAAGTTTCTCTATATAAATAAAATGCCTAAAAAGAAAATTTTTTCTATATAAATAAAACGGAGGGAGTATATCATTCATTAGAAATTTATGTAATGTCAAATTTAATTGTATTAATTTTTATTAGTTACATTTCTATCATTTGATAATAAAAATAATAATTAATATATATGTTAAGTTTTTCCAGGTGTCTTACATACGGCACAGCAGAAACAAAAATTCGTGACACAGCAAAAACCCGCCAAGGATTCATGTATGTCAATATTTTCGAATGACAGGGTTTGACTACAAACCTGGGGTTCGAAGTCGTGCTTCACCACGGACAGACGTTGCTCCTCAGGCGAACGTCCTCTACTGGTATCCACACACGATCCCACCAGACGATCGCACGGCTGCTAGTTTCGTAAAATTGCGGTTAGGGTTTTTTCTTTTAAAAGGGAGAAGGAGGCGTTTTTCTGATCTATCTTAATGATCGTTGTTTTTTTTTATTTCATATGTATATAACACTTATATATTAAAATAAAACCCTAATCAGAAAAGTCTTCATATCAGATTTTGCTAACGGGCTTTTAAACTTAATTTAAAGCCCAATTCGCCTAATCTGATTCTTTTAATCCCTTGGGCCTTGAATCAAATTTCAAGCCCATTAAAACTCTATGCTCGTCCATGATAATCTAGTGTGCGACCCAATAGGTCCATATTTAGTTGGCAGTGGGCCATACTCACAATGCAACCCACAAATCATAAGCGGTCTCTAGTCAGACATTATGATTACTCAATAAATATGAAATCATTTGTCCGATATAAAATCTAATGATACATGTCATGATTCCTTTTGTTACACGATATCTAATTTGAACATTAGTCATGGATCACGTCATACTTATATTTGAGCACGACCATGCATTTATTGATCTCTCTATATCAATTTATTTGAGCACGACCATGCATTTCTCAGTCCTACTTATTGAGGGGCCCAAATATATCTCTCTTATGAAAGAGGAACAATTCCATCTCGATTATGTACTATCCTCTGCATGATTTACATTATGCTCAACCATAACCTTTATAGTCATCCGATTAAAGATGACGTTTAATCATGTCAAAACACAATGCTCCTCATGTAGGACGCTGTGACGACCTTAGGTCTAAGGATTCAATGACATAACCATATTGAGATCATTAATGACATCGACCCATGTAATGATGTCAAAGCAGGTCTATCCAGTACATTGTCCCCACAAGTACCTATAAGCTTGAATGGCATCACCATACACATTCAAACTTATACTAGTCAATATTTCACTTATGACTAGGTATATATATATATTATTATAAAGCAACATGCAAAAATAATATAATAATAATAAAAGTGGCCTCTTTATTAATTAAATTCAAATAACATAAGGTCCAAACTATTGGCCTAGGGCACAATCACTAGCAAAGATAGGACAAAGTGTTTGTTATAGACACAAGAAGACCACATATTCCAAATTAATGCAAAGTCCCAATAGCTGATGTCATGAAGCACTATGACATATGTTGACATGTTTACATCTATATAGTCATCAACTTAGAGTAATGTCGTGAATGACATTCAAGTTAGAAGAAGTAGATTAAACAATTAGAAAAAATTAGAAAAAATAATTCGGTTTCATAGATCTAGTTAGTTGCAATTGAGTTGAACAAAGAAAAAAAAGGACCGTAATTGACAATTGAGTGTGGACCAAATGATTGAGTTTGCTGCCGATTTCTTGAAGTTTTGATATGAAAAAAAATATCAAGAAAAAGGGTTCCTTCTATATAGAATTGTCAACTCCAAATTTGACAAGGATTTAGATTTTCAACTTCAAATTCAACAAGGATTTAGATTTTCAACTCCAAATTTGACAAGGATTCAGATTTTCAACTCCAAATTTGACAATGATTTAGATTCTCAACTCCAAAATCATGAAGGATTTAATTTCTCGAAGGACAAGAAAAAATAGAAAATTCTAATTATAAAAAAAATTTAAAGTTTCACTATTTGGGCTAAAAAAATAATTAGTATATTAAATTGGAGTTGCCAGAAACTTTTAACTTGAAAATTCAAGTTAAAAAAAATGGATCATCAAATGAGGCAAAAAAAAAAGAAATTCCATGCCATAAAAAAAGGGGGCACGAATTAAAAAAAAAAAATTCTTCTTCAAATTTTCGAAACTCGTTCAAACAATTTATGAACAAGTCTCGAGGGAGCATCTGTAGACACCTAATTTTATTTAAATTAATTTAATTAGCCAATTAAATTATTAGTTAGTTAAATTGAATAATTTATTTGAATAACCGATCAAAATTTTTAAATGGCTATTAAAATAAAATTATTGGATAAATCTTATTTACTACATAAATAAATAATATAGTAAAGTCCAATAAAAATTAGTCAAGTAGACCAATTAAATTAAATCTTGGCTAATAAGTCAGGCATCTACAAAAGTTAGGTGATGCAGCAGCAACCAATGAGAGCTAGCCAAGTGGACCAATCAAATTACATACTTGGCAAGGGGATTCCCTCAAATCTCTATAAATAGGAGGTTTCTCTTCACATACGGGGATACATACAGACTCATAGAGAAAAATATCAAAAAGAAGCTCCAAAGCTCTGTCGAACTCAAGACTACAAAAGGTCTCTCCCAAGTCTAAAGAAACAAGTTCGTTCTACATCAATTCAAGATCAAGTCTCTTCGACCCTTGAATCGTCTAAAGTTCATTCTGCATCAATTCAACATTAAGTCTTTCGACCGTTGAATCGTGTTCAAGATCAAGTCCCCCGACCCTTGAATTGTGCTCACAACAAATTATATCCACTTCTTTATAAATATAATTTGTATTTTTGTATTTTTACTTCTTAATTTTCAAGAAAAAATTTTATGCTTACACATATAGCTTTTGGAGAATAAACAAAGATCAAAGATGATGCATATATTCGAACAAAGAAAAGATTACCTTGGATTAAGTATTATTTTCGAACTAAGATCAAACTATAAGTTTTTAGTGACAAAAATAATGATTTTGGAGAAGATAATGTATTTTACATTTTAATCCCTCATTATTTTTTAATTTTTCGTTTGGCTTTAAAACTTGTTAATTTGTTCAACTAGGTCCTAAAATTAATTTTGATTGGATATATAAAAATCATTGTGATTCCCTATAAAAAAAGTCTCACCAATTCCATAAAACTCTATGTAGAATTTTAATGGAATCGATGGAAATCTTAGAAAATCCTTCAATTCCATCAAACTCAATAATTATTTTAAAATCTAATACCATCCAGATCCAATACAGCCCCCTAAATAGGTATTTAAATGAGTTTAGAATGAATATGAATAGTAAAATTTAAAATGGATACCTATACAGGTAGATTAAAATTCGCGAGTACTCACTTTGCTTTCGTTCTATTAAGGGGTGTATTGAATAAAAACTCTGTTAGATTTTAAAAGATTTTTGAAATCTTAGGGTTGGATCATAGATTTGTGAATGACTTTTTTATTCATGCATAACACTCTAAATCCAATGAAATCAATAATTTTATAGAATCCTTTCAAATCAGCAATTTTTTGAATACCATCCAATTTGTATGGAGTTTTGAAAACTCATAATTGAATATCTTCATATTTGTATGGATTTTATAAGAGTCTGAATTGAATACTATAAAATTTTAATAGACTCTAAAAAAATCTAGATTGAATACTATTGAAATTTTAAAATATTTTAAAATCTCTTAAAATCTAACGGATTCTTAATTCAATACACCATACATAGGCATCAAGATGTTGGTACAAGAGATTTGATTCCTTTATCATGAGCCTTGGATACAAAAGACTTAATATAGATCCTTGTGCTTACTTAAGGAGGTTTAGTGAAAAAGATTTTGTTATGTTGCTATTGTACGTCGATGACATGTTGGTTGCAGGACCCAACAAAGATCATATTGAATAATTAAAGGCACAATTGACTAGGGAATTTGAAATGAAAGGCTTGGGACCAGCAAACAAGATTCTAGATATGCAAATTCATCAAGATATGAATAATAGGAAGATTTGGCTTTCACAAAAGAATTATTTAAAGAAAATCTTATTATCATTCAACATGGAAGATTGTAAGTCAATTCTACCCCTCTTCCTATTAATTTCAAATTATCCTCTAGTATGAGTCCTAGCAGTGAAGAAGAGAGGATGGAGATGTCTCTAGTACTATATGCATCACTAGTGGAAAGTTTAATGTTCGCCATGATTTGTACTAGACTAGACATTGCACAAGCAGTGGGAGTGATTAGTCGGTACATGGCGAATCCTAGCAGAGAACATTGAAATGCTGTGAAAAGGATCCTAAGACACATCAAAGGAACCTTAAATATTACATTATCTTACGAAGGATCAGACTGTCATATTAAAGGGTTTGTTGATTCTAACTATACTAGAGACTTGAATAAACACAAATCTACCACAAGTTATGTCTTTATAGTTGCCGGTGGTGCTGTAAGCTTGGTTTCAAAACTGCAATCGGTTGTGATACGACAACCACCTAGTAGCATAAATTAGACAACCTCCGATCAATCTTAATCCCAAGATCCCAAAATCAAACCTATCACATGAAATTCTACACCCCCAAATCTCAAGGATATGGTAACATAGAATATAAGAAAAGACAGAATTGAATCAACGCCATAAGTACTTACTTGATAAGTTTAATCAATCCTTGAAGTAATAATAAGAAAGAAACAAGCTCTCTTGAAAAATACTCTCAAATTTTAATCTTTCAATGTTCCTGCTACAATCACATTTTGGAGGCTCTTTATACCCTTATACCAACCTTAAAACCCAAATACTACTAATTAACCCTAAAATACTTGCATTGGACCAAGCCCAACATAAGTTACCTTGTAAAAGCAATAAAACTAAATGATTGGGCTTAAGTTCTAGGCCCAAACATGTAGACTACTAAAAAGCATGTCACGTGCCACTTAATTAAGTCATGTGAAACTTATTTAAACTAATTGTAAGGCCCAATATAACATTGAACAAAATACACCCAATTACTTAAGTAAACACATGCAAAGCACATGGCTCCTTGAAAATAAATAATGGGCTTTTACAAAAATCAGATTTATTTTCTTTTGGGCCTATTCTTGAATGCACACCATATCATGCTCCATAGTTTGTGCATGCCTCCAGCATTGTTACAAGCTTGGGCTCCATCTTAAGTTCTTCTTCAAGCTTGATGAAATTCTCTTCCTTAGCTTCTTTTGATATCATGCTTTGAATAAAACCTTGTAAAGTTGATTTGAGCTTGTTTGCTCGATCTTGTGATTGGCCCAAGTGGCATGACCAACTTGTCTTGCTCCTTGTACTCAACCAGAGCCCTTGAACTTCCATTGCCATGGCTATTTGCATCATTCCCTCCCTCCTCAAAAGGATTCGCCCTCGAATCGCCACTTACATTATCAAAAGGAGAAAGATCAGCCACATTAAACATAGCAGATACATTATACTGACCTGGAAAATCAATTTTATAGGCGTTGTCAGAGATGTGTTTAAGAACTTGAAAAGGACCATCGCCTGTAGGATCCAACTTGATTTCCTTTATTGAGGAAACTATTCCTTCCTAAAATGCACTGAAACCCAATCTCCAGGTTCAAATCTCATCACCTTTCACCCTTGATTAGCCCTTTGTGCATAGGATTTATTCTTCATCTCTATGTACTGCCTTGCCTTCTCATGTATAAATTTAACCAAATCGGCCCTCTACTGTCCATCTAAGTTAGAAATCTCATTCAAAGGTAAAGGCAACAAATCCAAAGGAGTTAGTGGATTAAACCCATACACAATCTCAAATGGTGAATAACCAGTAGAAGAGTGAATGCTCCTATTATATGCAAATTCAATCAACGGTAAGCAATCTTCCTAAATTTTCAAATTCTTTCCTACCATAGCATGCAATAAAAACCCTAAAGTTCTATTAACCACTTCAGTTTGGCCATCTGTTTGAGGATGACAAGTAGTAGAAAATAACAACTTAATTCGTAATTTTCCCCATAGAACACGCCAAAAGTGAATAAGAAACTTAGAATCCCTATCAGAAATAATTATTCTAGGAATGCCATGCAACCTAATAACATCCCTAAAGAATAAATCAGCAACATGTGTAGCATCATCAGATTTATGACATGCAATAAAATGAGCCATTTTGCTAAATCTATCAACTACAACAAGGATGTTATCCTTACCCTTCCTAGTCCTATGCAATCCCAACACAAAATCCATAGATAAATCAACCCAAGGACAATTAGGCATAGGCAAAGGAGTGTACAAACCTGCGGGGTTGCACCTTGGACTTGGCTTGCCTACAAGCAACACAACTAGAGCAAATTCTCTCTACATCTTTTTTCATGTTAGGCCAATAGAAATGCTCTTGCAATATGTCAAGTGTTTTAGCAATGCCAAAATGTTCCATCAATCCTCCATTATGAGACTCTATAATAAGCAATTCACGCATAGAACAAGATGCCACACAAAGCTTATTATCTCTAAACAAATAGTCATCATTCCTATAAAACCTTTGAAAAAGCAACTTCTTCACATGCCTCATACACACCAGCAAACTCAAAATCACATTTGTACAAATCTTGAATATACTCAAATCCAATCAACTTGGAACTAAGAGAAGAGATTAGAGCATACCTCCTAGACAATGCATCAGCATAACATTATCCTTACATTGCATTTATTGGACCACATAAGGGAATGTTTCAATGAACTCCAACCACTTAGCATGCCTTTTGTTTAACTTTCCTTGGCCTTTTAGGTGCCTCAAACTCTCATGATCAGTGTGACTCACGAACTCCTTAGGCCATAGATAATGTTGCCAAGTTTGTAGAGCCCTCACCAACACATACAACTCCTTATCATAACTGGAGTACTTTAATTGAGCACCATTCAACTTCTCATTGAAATAAGCAATGGGACGCCTACCCTGCAACAAAATCGCACCAATACCTATTCCCGAGGCATCACATTCAATTTCAAAAGTAGAAGTGAAATCAAGTAAACTTAAAATATGTGTAGAACAAAGTCTTTCTTTTAAAGTGTTAAAAGCATGTTCTTGCGCCTCACACCACTTAAAACCAACCTCCTTTTTAACTATTTTATTCAAAGGAGCTGCAATAGAA
>CANUEX010112048.1:0-51888 GCA_948099535.1 Jatropha multifida | reverse complement strand
CTGAGTTAGACTATTTAAATTCGGTTTTCGATTCGGTTCGCGGCATAAAATATTATTTTTCGCCAATTCTCATTGGTGAAAATTTACAATTAAATTTTAAATAAAAATTCTTTTAAAAATAAATTAATGGGTTATTTCATTGCCCTATTGTGGTGTAACACCCCAAAATTTCAGATCTTAAAATGGTATTATTTGATCGGGTCATGAATGGTATCATCCGAAAGGAAAATAATATTTTATTTGGACCCGATAATGATATTGATCATAATTAATATTTGTGGAGTTAATTAAATTTTATGTGATTAGTCTTAATTAATTAAAGTTAAGATATAAATTTTTCATGACAAAGTAAGTAATAAATTATTTGGTAAATAGAAGTTTACCGGTCTGTGAATAGTACCACTAGTCCGAAACTTTATATTATTTCGGTCTAGAAAAATTACTATTGATGCTTTATATTTCATTTAATATATTTGGAGTATGTTTATATGATTTAGGTGGGTAGAAAATATTTCATGAATATTTTTGAAGAATTGAAGTATTTAATGAATAGCGTTTTCTAGTGTGGTATATTAATAAAAAATTAAGGAATTATTTTATGGAGTTAATTTAGTAAATTGACGGAGTTAAATAATAATTAGAGGAGAATTATTTGGTGAATATTTAGAGCCCTTGGATGAGAATACTAGAGACTTAATCATAACCATTCATTTGACATAAAATTAGTAGTCAAGTTTGACTTTGCTACTTAAAATCAACACTTATCAAAACACTATTCTCTCTTCTTCCTCCAAGCCATTCCAGCGCCAATTTCTCTCTCTCTTTCTCTCCTCCATTTTCTTCAATTTCTCTACCTCTAAACTACACCAAACCACCTAATTAATCCATAGATTAGTAATTAAATGTTAAGACCTAAGCTAAAGGAGTGAGAATTGGAGGCTAACACTAAGACTTGTGGAGAAAAGCTACTAAACAAGTAAGTTGTGGTTTTTAGTTCTAAGAGCTTTAATGTGAAGTTCATAGCAAATATAAGCTAGAATATGTCTAAATCATGCTCCATCTTCTTCTTTTTGTGTTTTCTTGATTTTGATATAAATTGTCTACTACTTTGAAGAGGTTGGAGAACCCTCCACTAAAGTAAAGGGGAAAGCTCAAGTGAGACTTTCTAAGCTCAATTGAGCTTGTTTTATAAGGTTAGTGCACTATTACTTTTCATTTCCTTTCAATTTACAAAGCTTGACAATTTTAGGCTTTTGATGAATTTTGGGGATTTTGTATTTTGCATTGAGATTTTGATATTTATTTGTTTAAATGAGGTTTTGGAAGGTCAAATAGCATGGTAGAATGCTTAATTGAAAAAGAAATAAATCCCTTCCTAATGTACTTAAGGAGGCCGAACCTTAAGGGTATAAGGGCATTGATTTTTCTTGGTTTTCCTTGCTTTATTTTGCCTTTAATTTGATGTTTGATAAGTGTATTTTTGAATGGTATTTTCTATAGTTTTTCTAAGTTCATTATGAAATTTTTATGACTTAAAGAATGCTTTGAAAATGTGAAAAATGGGTTTTATGATTACTTAATCCTAAGTAATGTCTTTTTATGGTTTATTAAGTGTTATTTGAGAAGTATTTAATTGGTGGGTTAAATCTCCATTTTGAATTTTAAGAATTTATGATTTTGGAGAACTAAAAGAAAGCTTTAATATGGGTAAAAATGAGCTTTATGGTTATTTGATCTAAGTAATGATTTTATTAAGTAATTTTGATTTGAAATAAAAGATATTTGATGGAGGAAATCATCCTCCCTTTGTGTTCAAGAAAGGGCCGAACCACCTAATAGTGATAAGGCTTGGCTTATGTTTTCTTTCCTTTTCTTTAAGTTGGTTTTATGTATTTCATGATATATTGAGTATGTATATTTGATAAGTATAAGTTTTGATAAGTATAAGTATGAAAGTTGGATAATATTTTGAAGTTGTAAGTTAAGTTATTTTGAAGTAAAAATGTTTAGTCTTTGAAATGTTTTGCTAAATGTTGGTTGTAAGTATTTTAAGCTAAGTATATATGTGTATTATCAAAGTATTATTTTTGTTTGGAACATAAGTGGGTTTTGTTGGATTTTTACAAGTTGTAAGTTAAGAAATTTTGAAATAATAAGTATTAAGCTATGAAATGCTTTGCTAAGGAATCTTGCATAAGAAATAAGATTATCTGTTAAGAAATGGATTTCTTTTGGGCTCAACTATGCATGGTTGAAATATGATAAGATGGGATTTATTTCGGTTATGAGCATGCTCGGCTTTGATGCCTTTTTCTTATATCATATGCTAGGCTCTAGATGCCTTTCTGAATAAGCGATGAGCTTAGTATCCGGTGGTGCTATCATAAGCCAATTTTCTTGTGGCGCTTTCACAGGCCACATCTGGTGGCACTTGGTGGCACTTTCACAGGCCACATCCAGTGGCGCTTTCACAAGCCAAATCTGTATCTACGTAATCGAATCTGATTATATTTCTCTCAGTATACGTATAAGCCCTTAACTAAAAATAAATTATGTTCTATTATTAAGGAAAATGGTAATATATTTGTATTTATAGAATTTTTCTTATATTTGTCAAACTATGAATTTATTCTAAGAATGAACTTATTTATGATTTTCAAAATATCTTAACTTGATTTGTATATTTTCAGTATTTTCATATTTGATTTAAGTATTTGAAATTATATTTTAAGTTTATTGCTTAGGCACCCTTATTTATTGTACTATTAAGCTATTTAGCACCACTGAGTGGTATACTCAGCGCGTCGATTTTTATCACACGCAAGTTAGGGACAAAGGGTGCTACTCGGGGACCGAAGGCTTAGCATTAGGGAAGGAAAATTTATTTTGGGTAGGACTTGTATAGGATATATTATGAAATGTATAAAACTATTGTAAGAGATTCAGTTGTATACATTAAGTTTGTAAATTAATGAAGTATGTAATTAATTAAGGAATATCATTTTTATATGAATTCTAAGAGTATAATTATTAATAATTGATTTTGAGAATGGGTGGTAATATAATATGATAGAACCTAAGATGGTATGATGTGAATATTTAGAAGTACTGCGTATCCTGTTTGTGTTGATTTGGAGTATTGGGGTTTGAAGGATTATATTTGGAAGTGCTATGTTTTCTTTTGCATGGCAAGTTGATTTTTAGGAGAAACTCTTGTAGTTTTTCTGTAGGAATTCCCTACAATATTTTATCTACTTTTTAATTAAAAAATAATCAAAAAAAATAAAATACTTACCTCCTTATGAAAACTTAGCCACTTCTAACACATGATTTAGGATTATTAAGTAAGATAAGATGGTGCTCCGGCACCGAATGTGACGCTCATCGTTAGGCCCTCCAGGATTCTGCTGTGGGTGTTGCAAGTGGCAATCCCTGGCTAAGCTTTATAAGAAACACACACAACGGAGCGAACACCAATAAAACAAATAAGAAAAGGGCCATGATGCTTATCCTATGTTCATTTTTGCCCTGCCCGACGTAATCAAGGGTGAGAGAGAACCATACCTAATGGTGCTAATGTTGATTGTAAAAATAAATATGAATTAGGTACGAGATCAAATAAAAAGGATTAATAAAAACATGCTTCATATAAAAGTACAATGTTAGTGATAAAGCGCAAAATGCAATAGAAATAAGTTATAAAGATTCAAATAAAAATAAATAGTACGATACATAAAGTAAATGAAAAGGTGCAAAAAATAGTCTTAAGCATCAGGTGGTGCAAGGTGGTGATGGGTCTGTGGAGGGAAGAATATCAGAGGTACACTAGCAAGCGTAGGATGCAGCTATTGGAGCAATCGATAAATCTCCATATATTGTTGACTCTAACTCTTGAGGACTTGTAAAATATTAGTCTATTCATACTCTAGGCAGTCGAGTTGCTTGGTGATCTATGCTATCGCAAAAGGAATGTTTGCTCTACCAAGATCCTCTAAATCATCCTCTCCTCCTCCTCCGATGCTCCGAAGCAGATCACCATCCTCAAGGATTGTAAAACTCTACAAAATCTTTTAATATCTCGCTCCCCACCGTTGAATCATACCCATCTATTTCCAAGTCCCTATATCTAATCTAGTATTGCCCTCAATAGCTAGATAAGGTGGGTCCGTGATATCGAACTCGGTCAATCCCAATATTAAAGTCGTGACTAAACCACCAATTGCTATCATAGCCTGATTATCAAATAGGGTGGTGACAATATGCTCAGAAATAAGGTGTCCCATATTAATCTACTGTCTATGTAAAAAGCAATAGAGGATGAAAAGATCGATCTTAAAACTGAGCTTGGACTTTTCCATCTAGCTAATAGTGTATGTCCCAACAGTCGGTGCAAAATCCTAAGGCTAAGATATAAGCAATTGTATGCCAAGTTCAGTAAGTGTGAGTTTTGGCTTGGCGAGGTAAAATTTCTGGGTCATGTAGTTTCAGTTGATGATATTTAGATTGATCCGAAGAAGATAGAGGCAATTCTTGATTCGAAGCCACCTAAGAATGCTACAGAGATTCAAAGTTTCTTGGGCTTGGCTAGATATTACAAAAGATTTGTCAAAGGGTTTTCTCTTCTTACTGCTCCTTTGACAAAGTTGTTGCACAAAAATGCTAAGTTCGAGTGGACAGAAAAATTTCAAGCTAGCTTTGAGAAGTTAAGGCTATGCTTACTAATGTTGCTATCCTTACACAACTAGTTTATGGTAAAGACTATGTGATATTTAGTGATGCTTCACTTAATGGTCTTAGTTGTGAGCTTATGCAAGAGGGTAAGGTAGTTGCTTATGCTTCTAGGCAGCTTAAGCATCATGAGAAGAATTATCCCACTCATGACTTAAAGCTTGCTGCTATTATGCTTGCTCTTAAGATATAGAGCCATTATCTATATGGTGAGAAGTGTTTCATCTACACCGATCATAAGAGCTTAAAGTTTTTGCCTACACAGAAAGAGTTGAATCTAAGACAGAGGAGAGGGATTGAATCGCTTAAGGATTATGACTGTGTGATTGGTTACCATCCGGGCAAGGTTAATGTAGTTGTTAATGCTTTGAGTAGGAAGTCTATGTCTACTTTGAAGGCTATGTTTGCTATTATGTCATTGAGTGATGATGTCCATTGAGTCAGAGTTGAGAGTGAAACCAAGTTCGGTTCAACAGGTTAGAGATGCTAAGAGTTTAGATGATCAAATTATTGAATGGAAGAAGTTGAATTTAGAGGTAAGAAGAAGATGTTTCAAATTAAGGATGATGGTTGCTTATATTTAGACGATCACATTTGTGTGGCTAAGATTCTTGAGTTGAGACAGATGATTCTTAATGAGGCTCATGTCAGTTCTTATGCCATGCATCTGGGTAGTACTAAGATGTAACACCCCCTACCTGTTCTTGTGGGACTAGACAGTGAATGTCACATTCTGTGCCAAAGGCATAGGCTGACTTATTGAATAACTTAAAATGGTACTTAGTTATGAAAACAATTTTGTTCGAGAGAAGGATGTAAAATTTATTAATTGTAGAAATGTCAGTAGAAGATTTATGAATTTGAGAAAAAATTTTGATGATAACTTATTTGTTGAATGTCATTTAAGTTGGTTCTTTAACACAAGAAAATCAATTTTACCAATAATAAATAATAAAATAAACTTTATAGAAATAAAATTCTTTGTATATTCTTCTGGTGGTGAAGATGTTCAAATATTGTCCGAGCGCCCTAACGGCGAGCCTCATGAGGAGGCCAATTCAGGAGTGGATGAGGCGAAGGGGAGGAAAGAATACGTTGGGATAGTTGATATCCCTTCTAACATAAATGAGGGCAAACTGCTAGATATATACTACACTTACAATATTTTGCTCGAATTTAAATTAATATGACCTTCTGAAGATATGAGGGTTAACTCTCCTTTTGATGAGAATTCTATTATAGTATATAAGGAAAGCTTCTGATCTGGGATTCAGCTTCCTCTTTCCAAGCCTTTAAAGTCATTTTTTAATGGTTATCAGATAACCATAAGTCAGCTTCATCCTAACAGTTTGAGGTTTCTTTATGGAGTGATTGCGTTGGCTAAGGAAGACGAAAATATTTCAAACACTAGCATAGTTCGGGATCTATATCACTTTTCTATTTGCCCAAACGAGGACCATTCCTTTCTTCAGGTGAAAACAAATTGCAATATTTTTTCAAAGAAGTCAAAGATTCTTCTTTGAAGAATTGGAAATCCAAGTTTTTTATAGTGAATTTCTCTAGAGAGTTCAGAATACCAAACAAATGGTTTGTAGACCCTCAACGTATTCTTCCTCCATCACCCACTCCTTATGATCGAGGGGTAGCTAATTTCATAAGGGCTAGAGGGCCGGCTGCGTGGACTTGAGGAAAGTGATAGCTGAGGGTTATCTTATCCAATCGCTCAGTGGACCCATTAGGAAACCCTTCAGATCACAGTACTTTCTATTCCTAAGGTATTTTACTTAGGATTGTTAAAACTAATGCTTTTTTCTTTTTTTTTTCTTTTATTTTGTGCAGATATGGCTCCTAAAAAGGGAAAAGGTTCCAAAATGTCTAAAATTGCTAATGTCGTGAATAGAAAGGCATCAACTGATGCTCCCTCCTTCAGAACCTGCAGGAGGGCTGGCGTGGACCAAACTAATTGCTAAGCCCACTACTGAAATAACTATCCTTAGCCTCCTACCGAGCCATCTAGAAAATGAGCGAGGGAGGCACCTACTTCTTCTCCAAATCCCAATCCAACTTCTGCTCCTCCTCCTCCTCGAACAAAGGCTGCTGATCTCAAATCTTACTTCATTTCCCAATATGGGGTGGATTGCAGCATTCAAGATGATGGCCCCAATAGAGAGTTGGCTCGTGCCTACTTATTCCCAGCTGACACTCGATATTTTGACCACATGGACGACCGAGCGACAATTGATTTTTTGAACCAATGCTTGCTTCAAGCAATAAATGTCGACTCTCTCCAATATGCTTGCCTATCTAGGTGAAATCTAGCATTACTGAGATGGTAGTCAAGAAGAATGAGATGGAGATTGCCTTGAGAGATGTTGGAAGATCTATGCAAGACCAGGAGGATGGCTATAAGGTTGAGCTCGCGGCTTAGAATTTTGACTTGGAGACCTTGAAAGAGGAAAACTTAGCTCTTATTGATTAAAATAAGGAGATGGAGGCCAAGCTGGGAGAGTTAGAAAAGAGGCTACAAGACTTGGAGGAGGAGGTTTGTGTTCTTAAGGAATAAGAGGCTTCCCAAGAAGAAGATTTGGCGAAGGCTTGTTTGAGTCTTCAGTCAAATATTTTGATTGGGTTGAGGTAGAGGCAGCCAAATGTTGATTGGGATTGGGTGAATGAAGTTTACCTAGAGGAGGCCAAGGAGGAAGGAGATGAGAATGACGATGGAGATCAACCTAGTTCTTTTAGAGCTAGTTCACCTACCCCACCGGAGTAGGGTGATTAAAAAATTGCATAGTTTTCTACTTTTAGCTTTTTGTAGGAATTTGTAACCACTAATGTAATAGGATTTTAACTTAATGAAAAGAGAGTCTCTAATTTGCATTCTTCTTTATTTACTTAGCTTTTTTATTTGTTGTTTTATTCCCGAATCATAGTATTACTTAAAATATTGGGCCATCTAAGCATATAATGACTTATCAACTAATAACTTTTTCAGAGTGGCAATTTCATTTATAATACATGCATAAGGAATTTTCACTTTAATAGATAATGACTTAACACATAATGACTTATCAACAGTGCCATTTAAGTTAAATGGCGAAGTTTGTGTACCTGAACTTATAGATTTAATAGATCGGGCAAAGTTGTTCAGACTGCCATTGAGTTGTCTCAAAGTGAATGAGGTGGACTGGGTTATTTAGGCGAACCTCTCTTTGTCTAATTTTGGGCGTAGACAACTGGGCTACTTAGACTGTTAGCGAATTGTCCGATTGGATGGAGAAAACTGGAGCCACTTAGGCCTATGGCGAACTGTCCCATTAGACATAAAAAATTGAGCCACTTAGGCCTCTAGCATACTATCCCATTGGAAGGAAAAAACTGGGCCATTTAGGTCTCTGTGTGAATTGTCTCATTAGACGGACAAAATTGGGTTGCTTAGGCCTCTGGTGAACTATCCCATCGGATGGAGAAAACTAGGCGGCTTAGGCCTCTGGTGAACTGTCCCATCGGACAGAGAAAACTGGGCCGCTTAGGCCTCTAGCAAATTGTCCTATTGGATGGAGAAAACTGGGTCACTTAGGCCTCTGGCGAACTATGAGTTGCACAAGTAGAAACAGTTTTAAGTAAGATCCTTTAGGAAAAATTAATATATCATGTCTTTTTTTTTTTGGGTCATGATACATTAAGTGAAAAAACCTGAAGTCTTATCATATTATTAATTCAAGTAAGATAATTTTTTACACATCATGATACGAAGGGATACAATATGCTCTTTTGAGGTTGTCAGGATTCCAAGTCCTAGGTAGTTGGACTCCTTCAAACTTTCTTAACCTGTAAATGCTTGAGCCTAACTGCTTCAAAACTTCATAAGTGTAACAACCTCCACACCCGAATGGGGACTTATTTCTTGCCCCGCTGGAGCAAGATTAGGAAACATGCGTGAAATTTCTATTTCCGTCCTAGCAAACCAAGAATCCATCAGTGAGCCAGAAGTAATAGGACCTCCGACCAACGGCTCAAACAGCGACTGCCACATTTGGTGCCGAAGGCACCGTCTTAACTAATATATAGATCATATTATAAATTAGAAGTGACTAGGTGATCATATGTTTAGAAAGTAACCTTTTTTTCTAAAAATATTTTAGGAAATTCCTACAGAAAAACTGTAAGAGTTTTTCCTAAAAATTGAGCTTGCCAAAATAAATGAAAACAAAGCACTTCCAATTTTAAAATCCAAGCACCATCAAACTCCAATATATCACATAATGTCGCAACACTTCTATAATCTCAATCTTATACAAACATTTTAGTATCTCAATTCTATATCATCAACTAATGACATTAAAATATATCACAAATCTTAAGATTTCTCCATGCATTACTAACTTAAGAATTATTCCTACACTCATCCCTTAATAAAATTACATACATAACACCTTAACATAAGCTTAGTCAATTAAACATTAAATTCACATAACTTACATAATTTATATAACCCAATTAATATATCCTTTTAATTAATAAGTATACATGCCATATATTCTTAAATTTATTAACCAAATTCTATAATTACCAAGAATGACCTTCAACTCTGATGCTATACTCTGAATCTTCAAACAACATCCACTGTCCTTAGCCTACGCGTGATAAAAATCAACACACTGAGTATATAACTCAGTGGTGCTCGTAAACATATAAAAAAAATGTTGCCTAAGCAACATTCTTAAATCATTAAACTTATAAAAATACTTAAGTAGAAAATCAAAATAACTATCATATAAAAATATTCCTTAAGTCATAAATCATAAGAAAAATGTAATCATAAAATGACACAATATTAAACATATAAAATACCCATTTAAAAACGTATAATTTTTCTTTCATTAAACAAAAGCAACATTCTTAAAACATAAAATCTGGAAAAATACATCGGTATCAAATCTTAATAAATCAATTATATAATAATGTCAATTAAAGACATAAACCTCACGTCCAAATAAAATAATAACATACTTAAAACTCAAATCATATAAAAATATATAATCTTAAAATTATAAAAACAACCATAGAAATACTTCTATTTAAACATCTAATTATCTTTCAAATAATCAAAAATAAATTAAATTATCATTTTAATAACTCTTATATTCATATAGAAATTATAATTCGCTTTAACATAATTTATGAAAAACACTTATTATTTAAGAATATATAATTGCAAACCAAGATTTTGATCTCTTATATTCCTTAGATTATTTTATAAGGATACCTTTTAAAAACATAAAAATTAGAAATCTCATATTAATTAAGTGATAAAATGACAACCTCATAAAATACTTTTTCTATATATATATATATATATATATCTTTACATTAATTAAACATAAATGATATCATAAAAATCGAATCTTATATCTCTTACAACATTTATATAGGGCTCATATACACTTAAAAGAAATATCAATAGATCAGATTTTATAATATATCATATTTGGTCTTAGGTCGCAAACCATATCATATTTGACCTTAGGTAGCCAACCATATCATATTTGACCTTAGGTAGTCAACCATATCATAAAGGCTTCAAAAACCCACTTATACATAATAAGCGTGCCCACTTAACATAAGGCATCCAGAGCCTAAAATATGATCATAGCTTAATAACATAGTGGCATCGAAGCCGAGCATGCTCATCTTACATAATTGAATCAAATCATACTATATTTTCAACCAAAGCACACAAGAGCCCAAAATTAATTCTTTACATCTTAATTCATAATATTTCTTAATAATATTCTCATCATAAATCATTTCATAACTTAAATATTTTTATTTCAAATTCACTTACCTTACAACTTAGTAAACTTTCTTATTTTCATACTTATGCATCAAAACTTACATTTTCAAAACATATACTTAACTTAAACATATTTTTCTCAACTTTATTAAAACTTACAACTTGTAAAAATTTACCATCTTTCATACTTATACAAATCAAATCTTATACTTACAAAGTATATACTTAACATAACTTAAGAGGCTTAGAAACCAAGTAAAAGAAATGAAAATAAGCCTTACCACCCTAGGGTGGTTCGACCTCCATATATTCACAAGTGGAGGATGTATTCCTCCTTCAATTAATCTTAGTCTCAAAACCAAAAACACTTATATAAGTCATTAAAACCTTTACTTATACTTATTTGATCATAAAATCCAATTTACACAATTTATACTTTCTTTAAGTCTTGTAAAAATTCATAATGGACTTAGAATAAGAAGTAGCAATCTACTACACAATACATACTTATCAAACATTAAATTAGAAGCAAAATTAAGCAAAGAAATCAAAAGAAAATTCAAGCCCTTCACCTATGTAGGTTTGGCCTCTTAAGATGAAGAGGGACAGATTGCTTCCCTTCTCAATTAAGTATGCTACCATGTTTAGAAACCATCCCAAATCACATTAAAACAAAAAAATTCCAACATTTTATCAAAGTAATTAAAATTTCACATAAAACCTAAAAATTGAAAACTTAAAGAAATGAAAGAGGAATGAAGAAATACTTGCAATAACCTTATTAAGAAGCTCAAAATAAGCTTAAAAAGCTTAGACTTTCTTTTTTGTTTTACCTTTAGAGTATGGCTCACCCACCCTTTGAATTTGTAGTAACCTCCAAATTGCTTGATTCAAGCCACTAATTACTACTTCTTATACTTAATTCATCAAGTTTAATCACTAACTATGGTTTAATTCACTTAATCTTGGATGGTTTAGTAGTAAGGAAATGAAAGAAAATGGAGGAGAGGAAGAGAGGAGTTAACATTGAAGTGGAGGAGAAGAAGAAGAAAATATAGAAAAGTAGTAGTTTAGTTGACTTGAGTAATCAAGTCAAATTTTGCTACCCAAAATTACGTCAAATGGAAGGCCAAGATTAAGTCTTAGGTAATTGCATCCAAGGGTCCTAGAAATTCACCAAATAATTCTCCTCTAATTATTATCTACTCCACATTTATATTAAATTAGCTCCATAAAATAATTCCTCAATTTTTCCTTAATATTAATTCACTAGAAAATACTATTCACTAATTACTTAAATTCTCCAAAAATATTCATGAAATATTTTCTATTCACTTAAGTCACATAAACATACTCTAAATATATTAAATAAAATAAAAGACATCAATAGTAATTTTTTTCGACAAAAATAATTCAAAGTCCTGGACTAGTGGTACTATTCACAGACTGGTAAACTACTATTCACCAATAATTTATTACTTAGATTGTCATGAAAAATTTATATCTTAACTTTAATTAATTAAGACTAATCACATAAAATCTAATTAACTCCACAAATATTAATTCGGCTCACTATCATTATTAGGTCCAAATAAAATATTATTTCTCTCTTAAATGATACAATTCATGACCCAACCAAATGATACTATTTTAAGATCTGAAATTTTAGGGCGTTACAATAAGGACCTTCCTAGTTTTGTTCAAATTTTCCAACTCCTGTCTAGCCTTTAGTGATTTTCGCCTTTCGCTAAACCATACACCTTCCTTGAATTGCTTAGCCTTGACTTTTCTATTAAAGTATCTTCTCACCCTTTGCTTGTATGCTTCGACTCAAGTTGCAACTTCTTCTATAAGCTCTTTTGCTAAGTCCAAGCTAATTTTTAGGCTTTTGTTACTTTCGAACTCATCATATTCTTTGGTCCTTCAACTAGGTAGACCTATTTCTATTGGTATCACAGCTTCTGTTCCATACACCAAGGAGAATGGTGTTTACCCTATTGCTTGCCTAGGCATTGTCCTATAAGCCCATAGTACACTATTCAGTTCATCTACCTAGTTACCATTATCTCCATCCACTTTAATCCCTGTAAGATGATTCTGTTGGTGACTTCGGTCAGGCCGTTTGTTTATGGGTAGGCTACCAATGTGAAGTGTAAGCTGATGTGCCACCCTTCACAAAAGAATCTGAAGGCTCCTTAGTCAAACTATTTCCTATTATCAATGACTATTCTGTGAGGCACACCATACCTGAATATTACATTATTTCTGAAAAAGCTGATAATCTGAGCTGGTGTAATGGTGCTAAGGGCTTTTGCTTCTACCCATTTAAAGAAGTGATCAATCGCGACCACTACAAACTCCCTTTGTGCTATTATTATAGGGAAAGGTCCCAAGATGTCCATCCCCCACTAGGCGAAAGGCCAAGATGAAGCTGAGGGTTGTAACTTTGCTAAAGGCTATCTAGGTACCCTATCATATTTTTGATATGTCCTGCAGTGGCAAACATAATGGCGAATATCTTTCTTTATTATAGGCCAATAGTATCTCGTCAGCAAGATATTCTTGAGTATTACATTCGAGCCTTCATATGCTCCACCAACCTTTGTGTATTTCTTTTATGATGTAGTTGCCATCTTCTTTGGTTACATATCTCACCCAAGGGTCTGACTTTGACCTTCTGTATAATTCTCCATTGTCTAGCACATAGTTTGTCACTTTTCTATAGATTTTAATGGCCCCATGTTTATGCATTCATCGAACGTCATTTTGTAAAAAATCTATGATTGGGCTCATCCAAATGCCATTAATCTAGGTTACTAAGACTTCCTATTTCTTAGAGCTTGAACAATCTTGTTGTTCGACTATGACTCCTTCTGATAAGGCTTCTCCTCGCGAGGCAGCTTTGGCTATGGCGTCTGCCTCTTTGTTATTTGTCCTTTCTATCTGGATTAACTTCCAAGTGCACCCTCCTTCCTCCAGCTTGTTGAGGAGAGATATAGCAAGGGAATGATACTTGGCCAGGTTTGATTCCTTGGTAGTAAATGCACCGATAATTTGACTTATAACAAGTTGTGAGTCTAGGAAGATATGGAGGATTGGAGGTCGTACGTCAAGTGCCAACATAAGCCCTTCTATCAAGCCTTCATATTCTGCCCCATTATTCATCATTGGGAAGCCTAGGCGAACCGCATACTGTACCTTTATCTTCCTTAACCCCTCTAGGATGACCCCCACTGCTGCTCCCATGTTTTTTAGAGCTCCATCTATATGAAGTTTCCATATGTCACAGTCAAGGTTCGGCAATTTGGCTTATGGATCGCCTGTCTCGACTTCACCATAAAATTCAGCCATAAAGTCAATCAATACTTGTGCCTTCATTGCGGTACAAGGCTTATATCTTATATCAAACTTGCCCAATCTAATCGACCATTCTACTAACCTTCCCAAAGTTTCTGCTCGGTGTAACACCTTCTTCAATGGATGATTTGTATGAACAATTATGGTGTGTGACTGAAAGTAATGACGCAGACGGCTTATCGATGTAAGGACGACAAACGCCATCTTTTCAACACATGAGTATCATAATTCAACTCCTCTAAGGACCTTACTCACATAGTATATAGGATATTGCTCGCCACCTTCTTCCCTGAGCAAGACAGAGGCGATGGAGTTTTCAGCGGCCGCAAGATATAGGTATAGAGGTTCATCCTTCTTAGGTCTACTTAGGAATAGTGTGGAGGACAGAAACTCTTTAATTTGTACAAAGGCGAGCTAGCACTGATCATCCTACTTAAAATCTCTCAACTATTTCAACATCTGGGATCTTTTGGCTAACTAAGAGATGAATCTACCTAAGGCAGTTATTCAACCATTCAACTATTGTACCTCATGGATGCTGGTGGCTGGCTGCATGTCCAAAATCGCCTTAATTTTCTCAAGATTTGCCTCTATCCCTCTTTGAGATATCATAAAACCCAAGAACTTTCCAGCTTTTGCTCCAGAAGTGCACTTTTCTAGGTTGAGCTTCATGCTGAATTTATTCAAGATTTGAGATGCTTCTCATAAATCTCTAGGATGATCGACAGCTCGGATACTCTTTTTTATCATGTCATCCACATATACTTTTATAGTTCATTAATTTGTTCTTTAAACATGTTGTTAACCAGCCTCTGATATGTCGCCCCTATATTCTTTAATCTGAAAGGCATGACCTAGTAATAGTAAATGCCTCGATCTATGAAAAAGTTGGTTTTCTCTTTATCCAATTCATTCATTCTTATCTGGTGATACCCTACTACTATATCTACAAAACTATACACCTCATACCAGGCTATTGAGTCAACCAGCTGATCAATATTAGGTAAAGGGTAAGGGTCTTTTGGGCAAGCTTTATTTAGATCGGTAAAATCAATGCACAATCTCCACTTCCCATTGGGTTTCGATACTATGATGACATTTGCCAGCCATTCTAGGTAGTTTACTCCCCTTATGAAGCCCGCTTTCAAAAGCTTATCCACCTCTACAGCTATGGCCTGTTGTCTTTCGGAGCCATGATTTCGTTTCTTCTGCTAAACAGGCTTAGAACTTGGGTCTATGCTGAGCTTATAGGATATGATATTAGGGTTGATGCCTATTATATCTTCTGTGGTCTAGGCAAAACTGTGGACATGATCTTTCAAAACTGCCTTCATGTCATCTTGCACTTTGTTCGGCAAATCAACTCTTAGTGTTAGGTGTTTCCCTTTCTCTACCCCCCATGTGATTAACTCGTCCACCGGTTCAGGACCTGAGTCCTCTTTATGTCTAAGAATATCAAAGGGAGGATGCTTAAGCGAGTTGAGCAGGTGGCTCTCCCTCTAGCATCCACATGATTGGCAAAGTGAGTGGTAACCCCTTTAGAGCTACTACATATGCTTCTCTGGCTGCCCTCTGGTCACCTTTCACAGCCACGACTTCGCCTTCATCAAAGTAGAACTTCATAGTTAGGTGTCTGATGCACATTGATGCCTCTAGCTTATATAGGGTTGGCCTTCTCAACATGGCATTATAGGGGAATTGGATGTCTACCACCATGAATTCCAATTTCAGTCTCCTTGATGAATTCTCAACTCCGAGCTCCATATCTATATCCACAAATCCTACTACTTGTACAAGTTTTCTTGCCAACCCAACAAGTGGAGTTCAGACTGGCTTGAGCCTCATTTGATCTAGTTTTAGACCTTTGAATACACTCATTGTCATCTTTGTTCGATTTGTTGGACTGTCCCCCTTCTCGCCTACTTTCCCCCACAAACTTCTTTAGCTCGCCCTTCTGCACAAGGCATTCTATTTCCCTTTTTAACTGTCAGCAAGCATTAGTTTCATGGCCCACATCCCTATGGAATTCATAATATGTCCTCTTATCCCTATGGCTTGTAGAACTTTCCTTCATCTTCTTAAGATAAAAGCATTGGATCCGATCACCTTGCTCTCTAATCCATGATAAGATCTCCGAATGGGGTCTGTTCACTGAGGTGAACTCTGTGTCTTGTGCGGGCTCACTATTTCTAGTGTATGGAGTTTGGATAGAATAGCTGGTGCGTAGAGGTCGGATGGCCAATGTCCTTCTGGGCCATCGTCTTCCCCCCAAGGGTGAATGTCTTCTAGGTCTATACCTTTCCTCCTTAGCTAATCTCTATTATTAGGCCTCATAAGCCTCATCCAGTTTGGTGTACTTATGAGCTCTCGCCATGAGTTCAATGAAAGTCGAAGATCGATACTCAGGCTTTCAAACAGTCTATTATACTTGCAATTTTTAGCCATTACACTAACAGCTACTTCATCATTCAGATTCTGCACCTGCATTGCCATCTTTTGAAACCTGGACACATACTGTCGTAAAGTTTCTCCTTCTCTTTTCAAGTCTACCAGATTGGATAAAATTTTCTTAGACGGGATACAGGTTATGAAGCAAGCTCAAAATGCCATGGCTAGCTATGAAAAAGAGTGGATGGACCTTATTTTAAGCATTTGGTACCACTCCTATGCAGTGCCTTTAAGGGTGATTGAAAAGACCTTACACATCAAGTCTTTTGAGTTAGTTTGCAAGTACATGATGGTTCGAAAGGTTGCCAAGTGACTTCTTAGATCAGAACAACCATCATAAGATTGAAAAGTGGGGAGCTTGAATTTTAGAGGAAAAGTTGCGGCTAGGATGTTAGGTGATAATGGTGAATCCTAGCAGGGACCATAATCTCCATTCTCCTTTAAATCCTTTCATTCTCGGACCTACTCCTTCACCATATCCCTGAGGTTTGCCTCATCCAATATCTGAGTGTGGCTAACCTCTTGATTACGAGGGTTGGCCGATTTTGATTCCAGCTCCTGGTATCGATCAAATATGGAATGACTTGGGTGTCTAGGGGAAGGTGGGTGGATTTTTCTTTCTTCTTAGGGAGCGTTTGCAGGTTTAGAAGGTAGAGTGGGATCACCATTGGGTGTTGAGTTCTCCAAGAGGCCTTTCAATAATGTGGTGAATTGAGAATAGGCTTGGGCAAGGGCTATTGTTACTTGGGGATTGGTAATAGGCGGGAGAGTGGAGATGGCCCGTTGTCCGATTTCGCCATGGTTCTTAGTTGGGTTGGTGGCCATGAGGAGTTGAAGAGAAGATAGGGAGGTTAGGTAGGGTTGAAGAAAAGTTGAAGGTGTGTTTCATGCTCACTGCACCAATTGTTGATCTCTCAAAATTTTGAGGTAGGTTAAGTGTGATTAGCCCGACTTTAGGGTATCTTTAGGATATATCTATATAGTGGAGTCTAAATAGTCCATATCAAATAAAGATTTAGAATCCTGATTTATTTCCTGTTTAGAGTTATTTTTAGGGGTCTTATTTATTTAGTTAAAATAATTTATTATTATATGTTAACAATCAGCATGAGGTTTTACCATTTTAAGCACCTATTTTGACATAGATTTAAAGTAAAATAAACTTAATTTTACATTTTCCCTTCTCCTCTGTAGCGAATTCGCAAAATTTGAAGTGGCCCTTGATATTTCTAACAAGAAATTTCTATCTTAGATTTTTTATGTTTAAATTCACATAGATGTGTTGACCATGATATTAGCACTGGATTCTAAGAAATTCTGCTACGATTCCAATATCATGAGGATCAACTCTATTAGACATCATTTGGGCCTCAAACGGACTCTCGAAGGTACAAAATGCCCAAAATAAAGGTACAGGGGCATTGCAGTAATTTGCCCTGATCGGTGCCAGCAGCACCAATCAAGTCCCATTCGGTACTGTTAGAGGGCCTGCTAAGCACCTCAATAGGTAATGAATCAGACGTCCTAGGTACTAATTTCAAGCAGATTGGCACCACTGCGAAAATGCCTGGCAACCCTTTGGCCTATAAAAGGCACACTCCCCCCGTCATTTTCCGCACCTCTTGTTGCTTGATCAAGTGCTTCTCAAGTATTAATGACTTTATTTGCCCCTCAAGCACGATTCTAAGTCCATAAAGTTCGATTTTTACTCGATTTTCTTAATCGAGTCAAAAATTCGACTTGGTTCTCAAAAATCGATTAATTAACTTATTATTAATCAATTTAAGAATTAATTAATAATTTGTTAATTAAAAGTATTATAAAGACTATACTAGGATCCTCATACTCATCATTTGCTTTATTGGAGCAAGTTCTATCTCCTTGATTGAGAAAATGAATCGTGGAACTTCGAAGCTGCACGCGCTCGCAAACTGACCTCTCAACCCTGACCAGACATAAGGTATAAGCAGTAAACTCAGACCATTGTCAATTCAAGCCTGGTCCATCCGGCATTTAATACATGTCAAAGCTCGGTCTAGCCGGCACCTTATGCATGTCAAGCATGATCCGTCCGACACCCTTTAAGCCTATTCTAAGAATGACAAAATCCTAACATCCTAATTGCTGGTAGAACTTCATGCACCCTGATCCTTATACGAACTAGGTAAGAAGGTATACCCATGAATTTCAACCTAGGTAGTAGGCTCCTGACCAAACTGACTTGTCAAAATTTAGGAAAATGTGTCGTGCTACCTAGAATCCTTGACAAATAAGCTAGAGTCAGGCTCCCGTTCGAATTATACACTTTTCAATTATTTATGTTTTTAATGTTTTGTCTATAATTGTCATGCATTATTAGTATGCTCATGCATCGATATTGTTGTCATCCACACAAATATTATTTTGATTTCTCAATTACATATTCAAACCATTGATTCATTTCAAAAAGTAGCCAAAAATTTTATCGTCAAACCCAATGATTTGAGGCTAGTGCATTTTATCCGTTGTGGCAAATTGAAAAGGGAATCAAACACAAGGGTTTTTACCTTATATTTTCTCCGAAAATAAAAATAAATTAAGGTGGCGACCCTGAACACACTACATACAGTCAAAGTGCTCCAAAGAGCCAATCAGACACACATAAGCGCTAAACTGAGCCATAATAATAATAAAAAAAAGAAACCACAAAGAGTTCCTACTAGTTTCCATGACGAACCGACCAATGGAGCCATCTAGTTAGACCCTATCCTTCAGATCTTTACCATGGCACTTGAGAGGGGACTCACAAGATGCAATGGGCTTGAAGACATGATTGGAGATGATAGTCAAGCATTAAAATACAATCGTGCTAAAATAATGATTTTCCTTCACTATTATCTTGATTAAGAATTAAAAATTGAATATCTAATTGTAAAGCTTCCCCTTGTTTTGTGAAATAATTTCAAAAAAATGTACGATTCTTAGAAGATGGTTTTTCTTCCAAAAGCAAGGTATATGATTGGATTTAAGGTTACAAAATTTCAAATCAATTAGTGAGTATAATTCTATTATGTCTAGAATCACTTGTCGATTAAAATTATATGGAAAAACTATTATTTCCTCTCTTCTTTCTTCTCTATAGCAAATTTGCAAAAATTGGCCACTTGATATTTCAGTCAAGAAATTATCCATCTTGGATTGTAGATGTTAAAATTTACCTCGCTAATAAGCTCTTTCGATTTATTATTAGCTATTTTAATCTAATTAAATAACCTATATCTCAATAGTGTAGCCAAATACAAATCAAATCATTAAGATATATGGTTATTTATAAAAATCTCTCCATGAGTCAAACTATATAGTTTTCATATCAAATTATTATTTTCATGATATTTAATACCCGTTTCACATGAAAAAGCCCTTCTCGTGATAGTAATCAATAAAATAAATCAATCAAAGGGAGAAACTCTGCTTAAAAGCATTAAACACAGTAATAAATTATATCATGAATAAAGAAAATCAAATCTAATATCATAAATTAGAATCAAAATTAAGCTACATCAAATTCCCGGCAAATATATTTAGTTCAATATAATAATTAAATTAGACATAATAAAATTTATAAATATTCCCATAAACATTATGAAAAATGAAAATAATACAAGAAGAGTTTAGAAATAAAAATTAGTTGACGATTCACTTATATATATATTGCTTCCTTGAATCTTGATTTTCAACTTAACTACTCAAAAAATCTTATAGAACGAAAAATGATGTACATAATACATTGAGCGATGGATTGAATTTTGTTTTTTTTAGTTCTTTATAAATATTCTATATGCACAAGGTACATACAATGGTTACCAATAATAAAATTGTTAAGGGAATAGGATTGGAATTTGAGAATTTCAAGCGGGATATAAATATTAAAGTTTTAAACAAATTTAGATATAAATAATTCAAAATTAGCAGATAAGTACTAATAATTAGAGATTAATCTTTATTTTAATCTAATTAGAAATTACAGCAGAACTACGATTCCTTAATTCCTAAGTAAAATTTTCTCAAAATTAATATCAAAATTCATTTTTTTTTATTTTCCAAAACTATTACTCCTTAATTAAAATTTTACTCGTCAATTACAACGATTTTACACCACTATCGATCTATGATTCCCAAATTACACACATCAAGCAAATTTAATTTAATAAAGACACGTGGGATTTTCAAGAGTGGAAAAAGATTTGAATAAAATAGAAATAAATGGTAATTTTTCTTTTAAAAAAATTATGGTTACAAATCTTTAAAGTGGGCCAATATTTCCTTACTGAATGAGAAAGCAAATATATTTCCGAGTTGGTAGAATATAAATCAATTAATGTAGTAGCAAGACACGTTACGAAATCTTATTGGTCATACAGCGTATACCAACCTTCTTGGAAATAGGCTAAGGTCGGTCGCTTAGCATGCATATCGTAAAGAACTTCTTAACGAAGAATCTTTCAAATTACAAATTTGAAACCTTCTTTATTTACTTGTTTTCATGGCCTCGGCCTCTCTGTATATAAAGCAAGAATCTTTCTGTCCTTTCCTGTCTTGTTTTCAATGGCAGTTATCGACAATGATGCATACGACATGAGTGATCTGCCGGACCTCGACTTAGATGACTATACGACAGGACTTTGTATACCTCAAGATCCAATAGAGGAACTGGAATGGTTTCCTAATTTCTGTAATGACCTAATTTCTTTAAACGATTTGCGTTTAACGCCAGAACATGAACCATTGGCCTTGATTGGCTTTGAAGCCTCAGAAAAACAGGTAAAAGAATTATCTCCGGCTACTCCAGAGCAAAACGTTGAAAAACCAGAAGACAAGAACCCGGTTTCAAAGCCTGGAATGGAGAACTTCAATGGATACGGAGGATTTTCAAAGCGTGGCCTTGGGAAGTTTAATGGATACAGAGCCTTCCCGAGGAAAAAACAGCGGAGCAGACGTGTCCTGAAGCAGCGGCGGTACCGTGGTTGGTCGTCGATGGAATTGGCGGAAAGCGATGATGGGGTTTTTAGGGTAGAGAAGAAAAGATGCAGTCATTGCCAAACGGATAAAACGCCGCAATGGAGGATTGGGCCATTAGGGCCCAAAACACTGTGTAATGCTTGTGGGGTAAGGTATAGGTCAGGGAGGTTAGTGGCAGAGTACAGACCTGCTTGCAGCCCTACCTTCAATAGTCTCCAACACTCTAATTTTCATAAGAAGATATTGAAAAGCAAGGGAATTTTAGCATAGGATTGGGTTTGGTGGATAACAGTCAGAATTATAATTTATATATATTTATTATTCTTCATTAGTTTATTTATTTATTACTATAGATTTGACATAGGACAGTGTAAATTATTCTCATAAATTTAATTTTTATTGTGGGATTTGTTTATAACAATTTACAGTTTTATTTATTTTTTAATTCAAGCTATTATCTGATTGTTTTTACTTTATTTTTTTATTAAACTTTATCACTAAGTTTTACTCAAATGTGTAGATTATATATAGGCCGAAAGTAATTAAGTATCAGAGAGGTTCTTGACTTCTAACTTTCACCAACTCCCAATTTTAAAAGTTCAAAATCAAATTCTTATTAGTTAATAACAAACTCTACTATTTTTGAAACTTAATTAAGAGAAAACAGGACAAAGATATGTAGTACTGATAAAAAAAAACTTTTTTAAAAAAGAAGCAAAGGACAATTTTATTCATATAATTTTCATATTATGTTCATCTTGTGGAGCAATCATCATATTAAAATAATAAATAAAAATTAATGAGCATCCTTGAAAATAAGGGTATAATAGGCAATTTAATAATTAACTATAATGTAAAAAAGAAAAATGAATTATCTTTTGAGATAAACCAAAAGAAAAATATGACTATCTTCTTGGACAAAGGGACTATAATTTAATAAAATTAATTATTTATTTAATCGTATCCAATAACACTTACATTTGTGGACGAAAGTCGTACAATGTATCGGGATTGTCCGTGGAATCACCTGCGTGTATTCATTTATGAATTAGTTTTTTTGTTTGATTCCAATATACCCAAACAAATGCGCCAAACCCTATCTCCAACTGTATTCCATAGCAATTAATGCATTAAAAATAATATTTTGGCAAAAATAGAGAAAAAAAACAACTTATATTCCCTCCATTCTTTTTAGATAGAAAAAATTTTTATTTTAATTATTTTTTTATATAAAAAATTTATCTAATTTGATAATTTTAAGAATCATGCCAATGTGAAAATTCTATTATATACCTTATCTTCTTAGTTTTTTAATGAAGCTTTTAATGCAAGAAATCCTCGAAGCAGTGGCAGACAAATTTGGAAAATGGGTTTTTAACATCAGTTTTATTGAAAAATAATATGCGGATATAGGTTATTTGAGCGACCATTAGAATGGGTTTTGAAAATAAAAAAACAGGCCATAAACTTTTCAAGTCAACGATGAAAAGAAACCTGTTCAAGAACTCATTTGAAATGAATGAATTTCATAAAATTTTATAAAATTTATTTAGAAATTCATATCTTCATATTTAGAATGAAAAAAAAAAAAATTTCTATTCTAGGAATTCAATAAATTGAATATAACTATATCAAATTCTACGAAAATTAGTGAAATTTCCAAATGAATCCATAAAACTAAACATTCTAATTTTTTTGTGAAAAACCTACCCTCTTTTATAAATTCAATTTTATAATTTTTTTTACTTATTTAACTTATTTATTTTATCAAACTTGATGATAAATGAAGAAGACATTTTATAATTTCTAAATTAATTAGTTAAATGAAGAAGACATTTTACACATTTTTTTCTTGAACGGAGAGATTTTATATAAATTAAAGATAACTATTATAATGAATGTTATAATTATTTTATATATTATATTTACATTTATATTTATATAATTAATTAATTACTTAGGGTGGAATATGAGTGTATTATTTATATGAAATTTATTATTTATATCTTAGTAAAAAAATAAAAAGTTATGATGTTATATAATAAATATAAATTGGTGTTTATTATTTATTTTTAATTAGATTATTATGTTAAGGGTATTTTAGAAAATAAATATAAATGAATTTCATTTAAGATTTATTCTAAACATAATTTCGTGGAATTCAATTAAATTTTTTATTTTAAATTGTAACATACCAAATATGATAAATTCATTTGCAATAAATTCTATTTGGAATTCATTTATAAATGAATTCTAAAACCATTATACATTTATTCCAAACAGGCCATAAAAATTGAAAAATTACGTAATATTTAAAATACCTTTGAAATGTTAAATGAGGACAAATTTTCATATTTTCACATAATTTTTCCAAATAAGGAAGAAAAATGAATTTTCCTCCATAGATTAGAGGATAAACTTCAATTTTTGCAACCTTTTGTACTCCCTTCATTTCAACCAAACATTTAAAGACTCATTGAAAATTAAAACATAATTTAAATTGAAGATTAAAACGTAATTAGAGGTACAAATGAAATATTAGAAAAAAATTAGGAAAAAAAAGACAAAAAGTTGATTAAACTACTCTTAATCTTGATAAAAAAAAATTAATTATTACTGTATAAATAAAACGGAGAGAGTATTTATTATGCAACCATTGCAGACAATTCAATACAACATACAAGCACAAAAGCAAGAACTTGGAATTATTCCCGTGTCTTCATTCACTTCAAAATGATCTCTTGGTCCAAAATGAGCAAAAGTAATAAGCTCTTTGCCTTTGCTTGTAGTGTTTTTAAATCGGACCAATCGGCCAGTCGAATCGATTTTTATTTTTCATAGTCCTCCACTTGTTCTAGTTCATCTTCAACGCCTTCCGAATTGAAGTCAGTTTTCTAAATCATTTATACCACTTACTTCCAAAAACAGCCAGCCAATCATTATTTTATTTGATGGAGAAACAAGATTACCTTCTTCAATTATCCTCCAGTCATCAAACAATAGTTATTCAAAACAAACACAATCATTCTTCTTTTGATGCAAACAGTTCCTTTTCTGTGTATCTATAGACTTGAATATTTTAAGTAAAAAATATTAAATAAACAAAGATAATAGAGAAAATTTACTCAAAAATTAGTTTTAATTGCAAATTATTATAATCCACTCCAATTATGCTCACAACCAGAATAACTACAAGTCAAACTCACTATTTGAATTGAAAATTTAAATTCCGATACTCACCGCAATAAATCTCACTTCTTGTCTTAGCTAACCCCTAGAGCTTTAATACCAAATAAACATACATCGTCAAAAGGTTCAATGTTGCATGTCGTAATCAAATTTGGCACCATTTTTTAGCAAATATACTATCCAATCTTAATTTCTTCATCAACCACAAAATTAGGACTACAATAATACTGGTGATTCAAATTCGTTTTCTTGTTTTAGAGGAAATTTTCATTTAAGATGGTGTTTTTATATAGAGAATTTTACTCTAACAAGTAACTTTAAGAAGGATGTCAAAAGAGAAAGGGATAATTATATCATTAGTGTCCGAACTTTTTTTTTTTTTTCTATTTTAGTATCAAAATAGCAACGATTGAATGTCTGAATTTGTAAAAATTTAAAATTAGGTGTCTTTGACTGACGTGTTAAATTGAAAAAATGATTGTGCTCATATGGAATCCATTTTTAATGATGTGGCAACTGACTTGGCATTAAATTGTTAGATTTTGCCATGTCACACGTAGATGACATGAAATTTTCCCTTAATTCTCATTGTACCCCTCATTAGTTGCACTCCAACTACCCCTTCCCTTCTAAGTAACGCTGTGTCTAATGCAAAGGACACAAACTTTCTTCTACTCTCATCTCTCAAAATCAAACACCTCCATTATTTCAAGCAAGAAGGACATAGCGATGATTTGAAACGAAGTGATCGACATTGTAAGTAAGAGAGGAGGAGAAGAAGATCAAATGATTTAATATTGACAAGAAAATGAGGGAAAGCAATAGGTTTTCTAAATTAGTAACTTTATCAAATTTTTCCAAGCTTGTATTCTTACACAATACAATCGATGTTTAGTTTACAAATTATCATTTTTGTATCAAAATATAGATCACAAGACACTCAGTAATATCGTACCACACTCAGCAATATCACAACACTCTCATTGACATTTCATCAAACACTTGGACTTCAAAACTCAAATACTAGATTTCTCATTCAAATTCCAACAACAATCTTCACCACAGTAATAATACAAACAATATCATTCCAAAATCAATCCAAAACACCCTAACAAATACAAACCACCAGCTACATCAAAACTACATAATCACAAACTATATCTCTTTAATCTGTAGCAATCTCATTTGAAGAAAATGATAAGAATAGATACAAAGAACTACACCCACAACAATTTTTCGCGCCTCCGGCTTCTCTCTAACTTCTCCTCCAACTCGTTCATTCTCTTTAAAAGTCCAAGAATAATCCTTTTTGACCTATTGCACATCACAAGATCAAGCCATTCCAAGAACTCGCAATATAAAAGGGGATGAATATAAAGAATTTACCAGACAAGCCTCACATGATACAAATCGCCTCCTCGAATTCCAAGTGGTCCATGACATACGAACAGGACATTGCATTCCACAAGAGCAATAAATTATTTCCATATTCACTGAGCAACAAAGTAGATTGCGCTTGATTTTGGGAGATGAGAGTAGAAGAAAGTTTATGTCCTTTGGGTTAGACACAGTGTCACTTAAAAGGGAAGGGGTAGGTTGGGTGCAATTAATGAGAGGTACAATGAGAATTAAGGGAAAATTCCATGTCAACTACGCGTGATATGGCAAAATCCAACAATTTAATGCCAAGTCAGCTACCACGTCATTAAAAATGGATTCCACATGAGCAAAATCATTTTTTCAGTTTGCACGTCAACGGGAGACACCTAAAAACTTTTTTACAAATTCAGACACTCAATTGTTGCTGTTTTCCGTTGAGACACCAAAATAGAAAAAAAGTAAAAATTCAAACACTAAAGGTATAATTATCCCAAAGATAAAGCCTAAAATGTTCTTGAATAACCTTTGTTACTACTTTTATTTCGGCTCAATTAACAGGCATAGTGGTAGTGTTAGACAATTAATGATCTTATGTTTCTTAAGCATGTGTATCTGCTACGTTTATAAACAGTTTGATAAAAATGTATTTGACTTTACAGATCTGAGAACAAATAAGAGTACATACATTGGTCAAATACCCTAATATGGCCACACATTCTAGTTGTTGTGCCCTGTTCATAAAAAAAGTCTTTATGTCCATATTATACTTTTAATTGGGCAAAAATTTAAAATTTCCAATAAACATAATTGTAATGTTCTATTAACTACGTTTGCACTCAATTTTCGAGAAGTGCGCACTAATACGCATGAAGCACAAATATGACTAAGCACAAGCATTTTTCTTAAGACGTCAACATAAAATAACCATAGGTTTATATTGTTACAACCTAATATTAAAAAAATTGTCTTCATGTGAATATAACCCTTATTAATATGTGTAAAAATTTTGTTTTTATATTCTCATATCCATTGATTTATTCAATGGCACAACAATCTTTAGCAAAACAATGACATGTACCTAATAATTGTCTTATTTCATGATTTCCGAAGACAATTTCCTTCATATAATGCCTTATTTTTTAGAACAATGTACATATACTGAATTTGAAGTCGAAGAGACTCTTACAACTTGAAATACTTTATAAATGAGGTGCTTCATCACCATTAAACCATATATAATACTGAAAAGCCATATTATAGGCAAAGAATGAAAGAAAAAAAATGTTTAACTACTTTTTTAATCCTAAAATTTTTTCTGTTTTCTTTGAAGAAAATAGAGGTGGCAATAAGTTGTTGCATGCCAAAGTCTATGTAATTAAAATTCTAAACTTTTATCAATGATTTTCAACGCATTGCAAATTCACAATTTTGGCACTCACCAACATAAGAATCCCACCATTTAGTTAGCTTCCTTTGTAGCTTCAATCCAAATAAACATTTTGCATCCTCGAAATGTTCAATGTTGCATCTCTCAATTGAATTTGGCACCATTCTTTTAATGCAATTATACAATCCAACCATAATTTCTGCATCCACCTGAAGTTAGAGCTATTAAGGTATTCAAATAGTAAAATTGCTGCATGCAAAAGTATATGAAATTAAAGCTCCTATCTTTTATCAATGATTTTCAATACTAGCGCATTCATCTTCTTTTAGTGCAAATAGTCCCTTTTCTATGCGAACCTATAAAGGTAAAGATATTAAATAAATAGACATACACATAATAGAGAAAATCAAATCATTCATTAATATATTACTAATTTCTAATGCACCTCAATTATGCTCACAACCAGAACATTAAGTCTTACTCAATATTCAAAGTGCAAATTTCCGACACTCACCACCATAAGGATCCCATCACTTGGCTTAACTACCTCTCCAGCTTCAATACTACACAAACATTTTGCATCCTCAAAAGATCCAACGTTGCATCTCTCAATCAAATTTGCACCATTCCTCTAATGCACTTATACAATCTTAATTTCAGCATTAACCTTAAAATTAGGACTAATGGTAATGATGATCCAAATAGTAAGTTATTGCATGCAAAGGTCTATGTAATTGAAGCTCTCATCTTCCATCAGTGATCTTCAACACTCATAGGTTTTAAAAAAAAAAAATTGAGTAAGCAAAAGCTAATGGTGCATTAATATAAATTGTAAGAAAGTTTGAAAGAAATTACAAATATAAGAATTTAGTTTGTTTACTTTCTTGTAACATTGAAATTGGCTTGTATCTTTTCTTTTGCAAGATCCATCTCTTCATAAATAAAACCCACAATTGGTTTCTCTTCCAAATCCACCAATCCATGAACTTTGATGAGAGAAAATGTAGCCTTAAGATGTGTTATAACATTTTTCCATAATCTCGATCCCAAACCATTAATTGAATTGTTTTCCCATCTTGTGTTGATGCAAACTTGCTTTCCATGTTTTAGAAATTAACATGCTCATAAAATATCCCTTTTGATCACTAAAGCATCCAAAGTCAAATGGGTAGTGGCAATCCATATAACTGTTCCAATGAAATATTTGCGTTCAGAAAAATGCCTTAGAATGGAAATAGGCAAGGATCTTGTGCAAATATAAGTTGTAAACCTTCTTGCTTTGGTAATAGTCACTTTATGGATATGTAATTTTTTCTCAAAATCCTCCAAAATCAAGTCAATGCAATGTGCAGCAAAATGTACCCAATACAACCTTTTTCTTTTTCCCCATTAACAAGTCTCTAGCAGCCTTAAAATTTGTAGCATTATCATTAATTACTTGCACAACATTATCCTCCCCTATTTTCTCTACAATCTCTTTTAAAACTTAACATACCTTACTAATAGTTTTAGAAATATTAGCTATATCATCAGATGACAAGAAAACGGTTCCATTAGAACTATTTACCAAAAAATTGCAAATTGAGCCTCCTTTCATCAGTTCACCCAGTGGACATCATGGATCAAACTATATTCCTCCTCTTTTTGCTTCATACTCCATGAAATCTAATGTGCAATTTACTTCATTTTCCATATACTTCTCTCTCATCTCATGACAAGTATGAGGTTTGAATCCAATGCCATATCTTCCAATCATGTCAAAAAATTTTACAAACTCAAGATTTTGATGATTAAAGAAGGAATAGCTCTTATGCAACAAACCCTAGCTATTTATTGACAAGCTTTTTCCCTGGAATCTCTTTTTATCATTTGATAACTAGTTGTTTCATTGCTCTAGTTACATCAGATTTTCTTTGCACAAAAGTCTCTATAACATCTTTTCATTTTTGTTGAGGTTGCTTTATCTCATTAGAAACAGAATCCTATCCATCAAAAATATCTTTGCTTCTTTTTTGTTCAAAAGCCACTGCTAGTTTGACAAAAACTCCTAACATTGACTTCCTAATATCCTCGAGTACAATTAAGCATGCCAATACATCCTTACAAGTAGGAGCTAAATAGTGTTTAAAATGATAATTTTATTTTAGTGCTCACATTGCACTTCTTATAATTCTGATCCAAATATATACCATGTAACCAACCTACTTCAAAATTGCTTCTTAATCCAAATAGCCTTTCAATTCAATTTTTTTTATTTAAATTGAGTTTTACTCTCCCCTAATAGCAAAATCCTGAAACAAACAATAACCGAATTTAACACAACGATTTAATGCTCAAGTAATTTTACTAACATAAAGTAATCATACTTACTTGAATTAGCACTAACAATGGATTAAAAGATGCTTGGTATCGAGAGAAAACTCATCTCTAGAGAATAAAAAAGTTTTAGTAGATGATCAGGCCGTTATAGAATCCTGAGTTGCCATATTTGCCTTCGGAGGAAGCTCGGATTTATTCTGTTGTGTCCAACAAGTGCACTTTATATGACCCAGCTCAATAATGACAGACAACTCCACTTGAAGCATAGTTGGTAGCTCCACCAAAATGGCTATTAGTCCCACCTTTATTTTCCTGTTGTCTAGTCTCATTTGCATGACCTAGACTCACAAGAGCACTATTAGCAGCAGTTTAGAAGTTCAAGAATTTCGGAATGTACTCTAGTGAATGTTTCATGTAAAAAGAATATTTCAAAATTTGAGAAAACCTGTGTCACAGAAATCTCAAAATCTAGAGGCGAGCTAGTAAGAAAGCTCATAATAGCCATTTGTTAACATTGAGCTTGTTGAACTTTCACATTAGGCCTAGAGGACAAGAGGACATTAAACTCCTCAAGTATTCATTTAAAATCCATAAAATAAGTAGCAAGAGATCTATCCTTCTCCGGATGTTAAAACGTCTTACAAATATCATAAACACAAGAAATATTTCCTTTACCAAAATATTAAAATTGCAAATAATCCATTCACTCTTCAACAAATTGACATCAAATTAATTACCTCATTATCAATGGAATTTAAAATTTGCTACAACAAGCAAGCACCTTCCCTCGACAAGGTTCATCTTATATCATTAGCCGGTGTATCATTAGTAAGGTGATTATCTTTATCAATACTTTGCAAGTCGACTCGAATCATCTTGATCCAATCCAAAGAGTTGGAGTCAATAAGCTTGTGTTCCATGATTTTAGTCATCAAAGGAAAATTACATCAGAATCACCAAAGATTTGTCATTTGCCATAATAAACTGAATAAAAAAGCACCAAAAATGCCAAGCCAAAAGCAGACAGCAGCTTGCAGAGCTGCACAGGAGCACACAGCACAAAAAAAGCAGCTGACAGGTCTAGATGAGCACAAACAGCCCAAAACAGCAATCTCAAACCCAAGCTTACCTAATGGAGAGCAGCCCAAAACTCAAGCTGACAAAATGGACAGCAGTTCAGCAGTAGCAGATATAGAAGAAAAAACCAAGTCGTTCAAATATTCCAAACCAGAAAAAAATAAAAAAGGAATTCTAATACCACGTGATGAGTGAATGAAGAAATGTTGCCTTCCATCTCTTGAAGAATCGAGTAAATGCATACATATACACATGCATAGGTTACCTATTAGACAATTTCCTAATTTTACTCCTATTATCGAGCCAAAGTGATTCCAATAATCAAGTCTACTAGATGATTGAGTGTTTTTCTATTCCAGGCCAATACTCCAAATTACTACAACTGTAGAATGACATAATTGTGTTGAAAATCAAGTAGACTCCTTAGTTCCCAGAGTAGAACAATAAATATGGAGAATTAATTTCCTAAGCCACAATAGTTGCAAAGACAAACTCTAATTATTAAGAGTTCAGAATTTCTCTCTAACCAAATACTGAATTTATAACAAAGCTGCACATTGCCATTATTACTGAGCATCTTTTTGTCCCGACCAAAAGCTCTACCTTTCATTTTCCAGAAAGACCCTCCAATTTTTCAGGTATATCCCACTCGTCAAAATGCCAAATAAACCATTCCAAACATATCAAAGAGACGAGAACAAATAGCTTGATTAACACAAAACCAACATAAAATTTCTAGTAAGTTTTAAATGCTATATGCTCCATCTGATCAACTACAAATACCCAAGCTTGCTCAATTCCTTCTCAAGGACAAAATAAGTTGCATAATCAAAGTCTAATTTTCTCCCTTTTAATGCCAATCTAGCATTTCCATTAACTTGCCACCAGAATGTATTTCAAATAGGGCTCATGTGTCATACCACATACATAAACACAAATTAGAAGTATCCTGACAAGGTAATAATACAAAAGTCAAAGAGAAAACATTTTCCCTGCATGACTGCAGTTTCTAAGGTGTCAAAATGGGTCATGATATGGGAACATAGTTCACCTAACACGGAAAATAAACAAGTTAGGATTAAGTCTAAATGGGTTCATTTATGGTGACCCACATATGACACGACTTTAAACAAGTCGTGTCCTCGTCTAACCCGTTTATTTAAGGATAAAAATGTAATTTCTTATATTATACATATATTAAGCAGGTTATGCGGATTATACATGTCATACTGTCATATTTCTGACTTGTATATGACCCATATAACTACATCTGGTTGAATTTTCTTACTCATATATGATCCATTTAATTAAATAGATTACATGTCATGTTCATGTTACTCATTTAATTTTCGTGTCGTTCGTGTCTAAATATTTAATACGTCAACCCATTTTGACACCCCTAAATCAATCATAATCATGCAAATGAAGCATTATGTTATAATAGGGTACCAATAAGTATACAGGTAACAGAAACATGTCAAGCCAACGAAACCAATATAAATGACTTTCCAAACTAAAAGTACATATATGATAAACAAAAAGCATCAATATTTTCTTATAAGCAAGAAGCACACATTATACTCTGATGTTTCAAAAAAAAAAAACTCCAATCTCCATATATAGGAAACTAGGATTAAACAGGCCCAAGAGCCGCCTAATATAGAATTTGGGAAATAGTCCTTCCATCGAAAAATAATAGCCCAGACTACTTTAGCATGGAGATTACAAGAAGTCATTTGAAATACGTATATTTTTCAAGTTTACTAACTTTACTAATTATTTAAGTAAGGTAACAGCACAAAATGAGCCATTTAAAGGGTATTATTGACAAAACAACCTCTTGACTTGTTGATTTTTAACTTAAAGAGAGATGGAATATCTTCTTGGATTGATAAGGAAATAAAGACTATTATTTATAGATAGAATAAAAGATTAATATATGTGTAAATGTAGTGATACTACATAGATTTTTGTCTGTAAGCAGAAGTGCTGAACTCTAAAATATTAACCATAATTCAAAAAGATAGGAACTTCATTATAAAAATTTCCTATGATAAACCATAAGTCACCATAAAAATTTCCTATGATAAACCATAAGTCACAAATTATCCATCTTAATCAGGATTAGTTGATACCAAGAGGAAAAATACCCATAATATTAAAGCTCAGAACACAAACGAAAGAAATCAGGTTTTGTATCATTTATGATTTATTACCTTTGCAGCATGCTTGACCAGAGCAACAAAATAGATAATTTGGTCATTCAGAACAAGATTGGAGAAATGCCTGACAGGCTTGCTCAGAGCAACATACACACAACAAGCAACATAAAGATTAGGAGAATGATTCAACATCTCCAGTAATCTATGAATCAAACAACAGACACGCATTCAAGTGTGGCACATGTGAAACACACTTCACCATTACTTTGAGCTGCAATTACTAGCAAATAGATAGCTTAGAAGCAAGATAAGGAAAAAAAAAAGCACATTAAAGTAATAGATATAATTAGAAGAAAAAGGAGAAATTTGGAAAATTCAAAATCACAGTGGAACAATTATCTTAAAGCTATATTTTTCTTCCAAACAGCATATTATGAAGGAGAAAAAAGAAATCAGTAGCACTTTTTCTTATTCTCTAAAGCAATGGTGCTTTGCTTGGAATTTTCAAAATCAATCAACAATGAAAATTCCTCCCCCTGCAATTAATTTCCTAGTCTATAAAAACAGAATATTTCAAAAAAACAGAAGCCAAATGTGTCCTAAATGCACACCAATTTTGATAGGTAATATGCCATGCCACATACTATGAAAAATACAGCATCATGTAATCAAAGAAGCTGCTCTTTAGTTCAAAAGCTGACTCAAAAATTGTGAAGAATTCCTGTTCAACTATACCTGCAATGCATGTATTACATTAATTATTTTGTTACCAGAGCTGTAACACTAAAACTGGAAAGGATCCACTCACCCACAAATAATGTGCACAATTATGATCGCCAAATCTTAAAGTGACCCTTTTCACTCAACTCTGTGACCCAATATACGTCTCCGCTTGTACACATGATGATACATTTGCCTGTTCCCACTGCAGCTATTAACCATATTTTCTTTCCCAACAATTTTTGCTTTTTCCTTGCGCTCATAAAAAAAGCCACAGAATCTGCTCTCATCATTAGGCCAATAATTACGTACCTATAAAAGTGAAACAAAAAGTCAACTAAAATTTCAAAGACAATAGTTATATGGGCTATCACAGATAGCTTATTACCCATGAACCAACTGTAATAGTAAGAAATCATCCACGTTCCAGTAAAAAACAATATAATGTGACTGCCAAAACAAAAGCCCACAAAATTTAGATCAACCCCTTGCATTCAATGGAAGGAGATTGTGATCATGAAACAAAACAAAAATAAAAACAAAAACAAAAAGAACTAGTCAAGCATTTACTGACACAATTGCCAGGCGACATAAATGATTCACACCAAGTACACAATCATGGAAACCTAATATCAGGCTGAAAAAAGAACAACAGCAGAAGAGGAAAATTTTATTGGATAGACCATACCAGAGACAGATTTGATGGATTTTCTTTCAGATCTTGAGATGTTCCTCCAGAATCTACGGGAAGGAAAAGGGGCACAATGAAAAGGAAGAATGAAATGAGAATATCAGGTTCATGCCATTGAGAAGAAACTCCTGTTTATTCTTTTTCTCTTTTTTTAAAAAAATAAAAAGAGAAAGAAAGAGAAGAAAAGGCTTTATACCATCTTTTTCCTCTGTTATCTTAGAGCTTCTAAGAACTTTCTGCAGCATCATGGTCCCCTGAAATTGCATAAAGGGATAGCCCGAAAATTGTTGCCTTTCACAATGAGGCATTTCCAAAAATCCAAAGGATGTTTCCCAAGTCTTTCTCATCTCAGCAACTGCCGGCAAGATTAATCTCTCAACACCGAACTTGGTAAGCAACTGAAAACAAAAATGTGCAGCTAATTTTCAATCATATCAATTATACATGCCAATTTTTCATGAGCAACACACAATGCAATGTCCAGAGAAAATACCCTCAACAGCTCATGTACAAGAAGACGACACATTCCCTGTCCCCGATGTTGGAAGGGGGTAGCAACTAGAGGCATCTCTGCAGCCTTTAGTCCATGGATTCTGGAAGTCATATGTTAGCTATTGGATACTACTCATAAACTCCAAAAAAAGCAACAATGACAAACAAACAGCTACTGCTTCTTTTAAGTACCTCACTACAGAAACGCATACAATTTCATCACCTCTATGCAGAACAACAGCATAAAATCCATGAAAATTCAACCTTCTAAGCTTGGATCTGAAAATTGAAAGCAGAGGAAAAAAATTTCAGTACTCAACTAAATTTTAATCAAATTCTACCTCAAAAGTTACTTCATAAATTTGAACCTGACCTAAACATATGCCAATTTATGTTTTCCATTTCGCAAGGCTGTTTCAGGCATTGATTCTTCTAAGTTCTCATTCAAGAACTCAACATCACGTAATTTTATTTTAACTGTATGTGAAATGTAATCAAAAACATTAAACCCATGCCCCTTATATTTGGGGTCAATTTAGTTTCAGATAAAATTGCTAACACCTCCCCTTTACACTAGAGTCCCTTTTGTATCAAAATTCTTCCCACTGCCATAAGTAAAAGATGTCAGAATTTTTTTTAGCTACTGCAGTGCTTTATAGTGCAAAAATTAATGGAACAATACAATTAAATATTAGAACTTCAAGGGCTTAACTCTAGAGCTAATTTAAAATGTTAGGGACTAAAGAACAACAAACGTCATAGTTTAATATACTGAACTATAAGTGTGCGGCTGTTGAGAATCCTCAAGGACCAAAGACAAATAATTTGAAACAGCAAGGACAAAAATGTAAAATCCTTTAGTTTCATCCAAACTTAAACTTTTAAATCATTGCAATCTCAATCCTAATCTTTACAGACTGTTGCATTCCAGACCCACAGAATTTCCCTTTTTAGTTCTTACCAAGCCACTATTCATTTGACATCAGCTTTTTAATCAGCAGTAGAATAAGCTTTCAGCAGGCTTACAGTTTGCTAGAAATAATTGCATATCAGGTGAGAAATCTCAGATAAGTTCCACCCTTTTAGCTTTGATCCCATAACAATTGGACGAAAACATATTCTAGAAAATGAAGGCTTTCATTCAGCATCTCATTTGCAAGGATTTTATTCAGAGTTAGCAAAAATATAATTAAAAAAGAAATAGTGAGCCCAACAGGGTATTAATTTGCAACAGTTTGTAAAGATTAATACCAGTTTTGCAATAGCTGAAATTTCAGAGCCTGAAATGAAATCAACCTCAGAGGAAAGGATTTCAAATGCAATTTAATATAGCAATACTGAAAGCAGAATTTTTGGATCGGCAATGTAATATTAGTACTCTAGAATCCAGGAAAATGTACAAGCCATAATTATCCATCCTAAATAGAAACATTAACCTACAATTAACTAACGAATCATAGACTAAAGAAACCTAAGTAAAGAACATAACGCAAGCAAACACCTTTAGTTATCATTGCATTTATTAATTCTCCCACAGCTAATTCCATCAAATCAAACTACTAGCCACATCAAAGGGGAAAGCTTACCCTGCATTGTAAATAAGATCTCTAACCAAATCTCTCCTGGTGTGTGGGTCCTTAACAGGCTTGAAACACTCATGCATGACCCTGAGAACATGAGATGACTTGATGCAAGTACTCCTTCTTGGTATACCAGGAAAATTGTAAACATTTTTTGATGATCTTGTCAATGTCCAGGTCAAGCCATCTATAGAAGTGGGGTTCGAAATGCCTAAAAGTTGATGAAGTTGGAGACATAACTGAAATCATTAAAAAAGTTGGAAAAGGGTCATGACCTTGTTAGTCAAGAACAGTATATGCTAAATGTTATTAACCAGAGACCATGCGGTAAGGACCAGCTCAGTAAATTTCTCTACCAAGATAAAATGTCTTCCAATGTATTTTTGCATGTCTAACAGTTGTGGCTAAATGGTTAGTTCCTTAAGTAACAGTCAAAGAAACTCAGGGAAAAAGGGATTTAACGGCGATGCTCATATTGAGATGAGCAGATGTCCTTGTGTCTTAACAAAATCAGCAAAAAGTAGGTCACACAGATTGACTTTTACAAAGCTCTTTCCGGATGTACTTGAACTGTATTCTTTCATAGAGCTAAATAAACAAAACAAAGCAGTGTACCTCATAGCAAGCCTTGCTGCAAAAATCCTCCAATGGATAGTCCACAGGAAACAGAGGTCCAGCTTTATTCAGGCAATGCACATGATCTGCAACAAGCAAAGCTAAGATCCAAATGAAATATTTAAACCTCCAATTGAAGAATAGGTGCAAATGAGACTCACATGCACATGCACACTGCAGACAGGCATTAGTAGACAGTGAATTGTCAACTTTTCCACATAGATGACAGCAACAAGATGGACAAAGCCCATTTCCACGCTGAACATCCTAGAAGGGAACAAACATCAAATAAGACATGGTATAAAGGAAATTTTGAGCTGGTCCATTTCATAAAAGGAGAAACAAATGCCAAAGAACAACATAAGATAATTAAATCTACACATGAATGATGAAATACACCCTCAGAAAGGAAATTTAAAGGAAAACACGTTCACTAAAGAAAACAATTACCCAATCAAATACAAATACCAATAGCTTTAAATTCCACAATGTGTATACGAGAGCCTCAAGGGAGTAAAAAGTTGTTCACACATTTAACATGAGAAAGTAAATGTTTAGCAGCTTCTCAAGTTAAACAGACACAACAAGCCAATCTTATTGAGCATATCATGAAGACTTCTTTAATGGAGGATATCCACTAGTAAATATTTCAGAATTTCTTACTTTGATTAAGAAGCCTGTCTAAATAAGACAGGTAACAACATTCTGAAACTGAAAAAGAAGAGATTTCATCGAGAATTTTATAATCCATATAACAAACAGGAATCTGTCAAAGTTGTAAGGCTATATCTGGTTTATCGGAAAGAAATAAAATGATATAATAAAGTAACAAGGAGTTACAGAAATGAAATTGTCAATTTCTGTATGATTAGAATGTAAATAAAGTTATTTTTACTTTTATTTGATGCCATAATGAGAGTGAATTAAGAATTGTTTTTCTTCATATCTCTTGATGAATTGAGTACACAGACACATATATACACGTGCTCAGGTTGCATATTAGAAAAAGCTTCCTAAATCTACTCCAACCCAGCTCCTATAATCAAGCTATATTAATTTCGTTGAAGATTACTCTAATAGTGGTTCCAACATAAAAAATAAGCATTAGTTCAGTAGAGATACCTTCAATATCAAAAGATAATTGGTGGTCATCACCAAAATTGTAAATTAATATTGATGCAAAAATGAACAAGAAGATTGCATTATCTTAAAAGTTCTGTTAGTTTTTTATGCAGTCCAATTAAGATTTTTAAATCACTAAATTATTGATTTTTTATACAACCAAACAAAATAATGGATTTTTTTTTAAAAAAATGGGTTTTTGTAAGAGTTTGAACCTTTAAAATGTGCTGTGTCAACAGTTAGGCACTTAAACCAACAAAAATACCAAAGCATACTAAAATGGTAGAACTCAGAGGAAAGCATAAGAGTGAAGTTTCTACCAGTGACTATCTTTGAGGCAACCCACGAGTCGAGAACCAAACAGAGGATAAATTGAAATCTTCGATGGAAGGCCAGACAACTCAACAGGTAACTCAATCAAGCAATGAAAGATTGAAAACTGGTGAGGAGAAGGAAAGAATAAACACTAAATCCTTCAAGTCTGAAGTTATTCTAGGAGACACAAGAAATTATTTGGAATTTCAAAAGGTTACTTTGGTTATCTGTTGTTCTCTTTTACTTCTCTCAGTTTCTTCTCTTTTTCTCTTTTTTTCCTTTTTCTGTTTAATTTGAAGTTTGTCCACCTACAACACTGCAAAGAATTCTCAGTTTCTGCCGATTCTGCTTCTGTGACATGGCAAGAATCATTCATATCAGAGTTTTTCTAATGGACATGGGCGAAGTGATCTAAGAAGGGCTGTACTTACATAGATAAGATTGTATAGCAACCCCACAAACAGTAACACATCAGCCAATACATTACGTAAAAGATTATTTTTAAAAACCTGTAATCACAAAATACCAACCATCTTGCAACGTTCCAAATCAAGGAACCTTCATCCTGAATCTTCATCCTTTTTTCTTTGACCAATTCTTCTCCATATAGCAACAGCTAATAAACAGCTTTGTCCAAAAAATTCTAAAGGGACAAAATGAATGTACGAGAGACGTGTGACATGAGACGATGCACAGTTAGTTAAATCACATTATGAACTATAACATTTATTTTGTTATTTGTCTAGAGTTACTTCAGAAATTCACAATTTCTAAAATATTTTTTGCCTCAAAAGAATAAGAAGTATCCATCGTCCTACAAGTTAAAAGATACCTAGCTCACCTTTAAACTGCCTAGGGTAAGATCTATCAACCTATAAACATAGATTAAACAACCAGTAACCACCAGTAAGTGTCATATAAATTAGCTCCAAAACCATCAATGACAGGCAGTTTACAACATTTTTCTCAAGCTAGTAGATGTTACAAAGTCAAATTGTATTTCAAGTTCAAAATCTATTTATATGTTCCAAAATCCAAACATGTTTGGTTAGCTGAAGTAAATGATTAAAAAAATCTTCAGATAAACCAAATTGATCGCATGGGAAAGCAACACACACCTTAATGTCAAGGCAACTCAAATGATATGAAGATGGGCACTCAGTGCAGAAAGTAAGATCACCCCCATAGTGACAAAAACTGCATACAGTGTCATGTACACCACAATATCCCCGTTTTCTTTTACTCTTCCTCGGATGAAACACCATACCTTTAGGACTAACGTTCTTCCCATTACCTTTGTATGGCAGAACTGGTTGGGATTGATCAATGAGTAAATAATTCTTAACGGCTTTATCACTTAAATCCTTCTCTTTGATGTTAGATGGAAACCTAAACTTTGAATTGACTTGTGGAAATTGCTTTGAAACCCTTTTGTTGATTGATAAGCATTTGCTCCTCTTCATATCAATAACAAGTGAAGGCTTCTTGTTCTGTGGCATATGATTGCATTCCAAAAAATTCATGGCAAGACTTCTACTAATTTGTCTAGACTTGGTCAAATTCCCCCTTCCCTTAATTGAATTAATTTTTTTAACATGAGCAATTTTATCTTGTTCCAAATAATCAACAAGGCACATGTCACCACAGCCTTCACCAACCTTAAGAAATTTGGTCTTGTTTCCGTCCATTTCCCCTTCACCAGATTGCTTGTTTTTTGTAGGAAGGGAAACAGACTTTGCAACTTTATCACAGTCAGAAGAATTCTCAGGGATGCTGTCAGATTTACTTTTCACAGTATTGTCAGTCAATATGGATGAATCACTAGCTATCAATTGCTTTCCACCACATAATTTATCCAGCTGAAAGCTACTGTTTTTGGTAACATTTTTAGCTGGTGGTTTCTTAGATATCAATTTTGAATTCAATGGCTCATTTTGGGAGCATTCATGAGAAGAATTTTTCTCTTTTGCTCTTTTACTTGATGTGTCAATTTCCAAAGCACCAGAATTTCTTGTCCTAAGAGAAGGAACCGATAATTGTGAAACTACCTTATCATTCTTAGAGACCTTTGTTCTGTTTCCTTTTCCCTCCATTAAAATGGCCGGGACTTTATTCCCAAGAGCACGTCCGCTGAATTGAACTCCAGTTTCATAAACAGCATCCATAAAGTACTTACTCCACACATTTGGAGCACCAGAAGTCCACTCTGAGATCATTTTATTGAACTCATAGTTTAACTGTAAGTATGACCATACCTTTTTTACACAACTAGACAAAGTAACGTCTCCCAGAAGCTCCATGGCCAACTGCACCAATATCCAAACACCTCGATCACGCCAGACATCCAAGAATTCATCCCAATCTCGAGCCAGTCGTAACTGACTGACATTAAATTTGTACTCGTCACCCTCATCAGGGAAAAACACCAACCGTTCATTTTCATCATCATGACAATCAAAGACTATGCCCTCCCACCATGCATCCTCAAACAAGGCCTCAACACAGACCCCAAAAGATAACTCTCTACAAGAATCTGATGCTGGAGGTAGAGGACGAATACGCCCGCGACATGAGGAGGGAACATTACGTCCACAACGAAGGCCTTCAATTGCTTTTGTAACAGGAATGGACTCGATAAGCTTAGAGTTACCTGTTTCACACGAGAGTTCATCATATTCAACAGAGCGGCATAATTTAGAGACATCAACCACCACCCCAGGATGCCATGAGCCTCGCAGCCCTTCCTCAAATTGTCGAACCTGAAAGCCAGCTCATCAATGGCGTTTATATCAACAAAGAAAAGAATGCTGCTCCAAAATATTAACAGATTCATATCATAAAAATTAAATTAAAAATAAATAGAAAAGCATAAGAATGTATTCATAAGCAGCAGATTAAACAAAAACCTCAAAATTAACAGACGAAAAAAATAAAATTATCAAAAAAAATAAAATTACATAGCCCACCTCCACTCTCTCATTGAGAAGCAGCTTCTTTCGGTTCATCGAGAGAGAGACAAACGGTATTATTTTATCCGGAAAAGAAAATTCAGTCTCCGTTAATATTATGGACTTTCACGCCGGCGACGGAGTCTGATTTCCAACTTCCACTGTAACACTGCCCTCCTACTCAATATAGACGACTGCTGACGCCGCTCTTGATCTATTGATGTTTACAGCTGAAACAGACACCTTCTGACCCTATTTTATAATTCATTTTTTTCTTATGCTTTCCTGTTATTATTAGTTAAACTACTCGAACGGGAATTTGTGAGTGGTATTTAAATGTAACTAGCAGTGTTAGAAGTCGTACGGATGTGTGGAGCATTAATAAATAAATAATGAAATAATTTTTTATAATATCATTTAAAATTAATAAAATTATATAATAAAATAATTATAAAATATATTATAAAATTATATTTTATTGAGATAAACTAAAAAAAGTTATAAAGGTAACACTTGTCTTTCTAAATATTTTTCAAAATCTTTTCACCAAGATATGCAATAGTAAAAATCGTATATGATATGACTTACATCAAAAAATGAATACACACTATTAATGTACAAAAATGCATACAAACTAATATATTTTTCAATAGTAATAATAATTTTAAGAATTTAATTAATTATACTAAAAAAATTAAGTATTTTTTATTTTATATTTATGATTTATTACAAATAATTGTTTATTTATATGAAATATTAATATATTATATTTATTTAGCGCATCGTATTTTAAGCATATGAATATCTTACTCTTTTAAAAATTACCGTACCTTATACGTTTCCGTATCTCGTATCCATATCTATTCAATCTAGTTCTTAGTATATAATAATACTTTATACATCAAGCTAATCAATCAATATTTTCTTTTTATTACCAAGAAAAAATGAAGTACTTTTTTTTAATTTATTTTTATCTTTTTTTATTAATAAATTATCAGAAATACTCTCGTTATAACTAAAAATATATTTTCATAGCTTTGGTAAGTCATTTGTCTTTACCATACTCTATAATTATTCCCTATCAAATAAAGAGTTTTTAATGAAAACTACACTAAATAAATTAAAATGGAAAGAGGTTAGCTCTAAGTTGCACATGGATCAGTTCAGTTACCAATAAATTTAACTTTTTAAAAAAGAAAAAGATCAGTGCAACAATTTAATTTAGAACTAGTTATCTAACTGCGCGATGCATGAATGACATAATTTTCTGTTTTTTAATTAAATTCAATTTAATTTTGTGTTTCTTTAATTTAAATAATTTACTTAAGCATTTTTTATTAAATGATGAAAAGTAAAATTATATGTTTTTTTTAATTATCAAATAATGATATGAAATATTAATTAGCATAATTAACTATTGTAAAACAAATTATTGTAATTCAATTGATATATTAAGTTAATTTTTTTTTTTGGATACATGGGAGGCTCGCATCTGGAAATAACTTTGTGGGCTATAAAGTAAGTTACAGCCCTCCTCTTGCAATAACATTCACCAAATTAATGATAACTTTTATAGCGGAGAAGACTCAAACCTCTCATCAACATCACATTCTCTCCTACCTTTAATAAAAAGATAACAAACTCTCATTTTTTAATCTATAGATTGAAAAACATCATCAACTTCAAAAGAATCATTCTTAGGTACCCAAGAGTCTGAACGAACCATAACCTGTTCATCATTCCCTATTCTCCATTTCACACCTTGTTTCAACACATTTTTAGCAAATAATATACTCTTCCATATAAAACTAGGGTTAGAACCTGAAATAGCAGATAAAAAATTCTCATCTGAAAAATATTTAGCTTTGTAAAATTTATGAAGAAGAGTGCTAGTGTCAGTTAGTAAAATTTACTCTTGTTTAGCTAATATAGAAACATTAAAACAATACAAGTCCCTAAATCTCATCCTCCATTTCTCTTACTATAGCTCATTCTATCTTATGACATCAGATGAATTATTCTCCCTCTATCACTTTTACTACCCCTACTAATAAGCATCAATAATGTTTTGAAGTTCATCACAAGTTGCTAGTAGAAGTTGAAAAATACTCATAGCATAAGTTGGAAGGGATTGAGCAACAAATTTTAATAAAATTTCTCTAGCCCTCGAAAGTAATTTGTTGTTCCAATTATTTATTCTAGCGCATAATCTATCTTTAAGAAAGGAAAACACCTGAATTGATGAGATTTCATGAATTCATTCTAAGGGTGAATAATTCATAATTATAAATGTGAAAAGTTTCCAAATGTGATTAAAATATTTTCTGAATGATGCTATGTTAAGAGATTAAAGAACCTAAATAATGGTAAATGCTTTGTGGAAAGGACTTTGCATATTTTATGAATTTATGTATATGATCTATCAAATGATGATTTGGATTATTAAATGATTATGCTTGTAGAAAAAGGGTATGACATACTTAATATATTGTGCTGCAATATATTGGGATATCCTAGTGTTTGGCGCATGATTATTATTATTATTATTGACAAGCCAATATGGATTTCAAGTCCAGCATCGACACTTGATGCACATTCGACACATTTCTCTTCGACAACTTTTATACTTGCTAAAGTTTATTTGGGTTAAACACATAATTAAAATAACTAATATAAATTTTTACCATGTTTCATTATCAAATTATGTGATTGTATGAAAGTATATATATGACATGGAAAAAGCATAAAAGCAAACAAACATCAAAGTAAGGAATATTGCCTCTAGCCCCCTATGAAGATTTTAGAATAATTACATGTCTCCCAATCAAGCTCATAAAACAAGCAAGTTCGGAAAAAGCAAGAGAAAGGGAAAAAAGATAAGAAAAAAAGGGTTTTGTGAATTTTTGGTTCGCAACTCAAGTTCAATAATTAAGTTTGTCTGCTTATTTATTTAATGAGAATCAGAATCAAGTATTCCTTTCCATTATGAAATAAGAGTTGACTAATTATGAAAAAGTAAATTTTTTGTCAAAATTTTTGCTTTAGTCACTATTTTGAAATAAATAGTGCCATGTGATTGAAAAAGTGGCTTTAATCACCAAGTCTGTGAAAAAGTGGCTTTAGTCACTATTTGAAAGAAAAAATGGCTTTGGTCACTAATTTGGTTGAAAGATGGCATTGGCCGCCATGTTTGTGAAAATATGGCTTTAGTCGCCAAGTTTTATGAAAAAGAGACTTTAATCACCATTTTGAAGGAAAAAAGTTATTTTTCCTTTAGTCGCCAAGTTTTAAAAAGAGAAGCTTTAGTCACCAAAATGAGAGGAAAATTGTTTCTAATTTACTCACCATGTTTGAAAAAACATTTGGCTTTAGTCACCAAAAGTTTAAGAAAAGAGGCTTTAGTCACCTTTGATTGAAAATGAGTCATTTGGCTTTAGTGATGAAACGATGTACAAATAGGGCAAAGCAACATGCAATTCTTCGCAACACATAAGCCAATAAGTAATCCTCGACATTCATCTATTTCAAGCATACAATTCATATTCATTGTCAGTCAAAAGCTTAGAGTCTCACATTAAAGGCAATCGTAATAAAGGAGAAATATGAATTTTTAGGATCATTCTCAAAATGCTAAGGCATAAGTGTTATAACTAATGCATTTTCCTAAGTTGAATGACCATTTAATGAAACCAAAGTTAATGAACATGTAATCTTAATTAAATCTAAGTTAATCATGCAATTAATTAAATCCTACACTAATAAGGCTTTGATTTAATCCAAATAATGAATCTAATTAATTTAATCTAAGTACTCATGCATTTAATTACTTCTAAGCTAACCTAATTATGCATTTAATCTAATTAAGTGTCTAATAAACTTAATTAAGCATTTAGTTAAATCTAAACTAATCTAATTAGGCATTATATTTAAACTAACATAATTAGGCATTTCACTAAACCTAAACATGCATAATTAAACTCTTACCCTAATTAATCACTTAATCTAATAAAGCATTTAAAAAGAAATTGGAAAGGAGTCTACCTATCGAAGTATGCCTCGTTGATTAGAGCGCCAAATCGGGTCCAAATCTTTGACTCAAAGAGTTCTTAGATGAACTGGAGATGAGGGTTTCCTTTCTCTACTATCAAGACTGAAATACCCTTTTTAGTCTTTTTTATGACTAAAGGCCTTGTAGAATAAAGTTACTTATATTGCTCAAGGTTAAGGACCAAAATTGTATGAAAATGAGGATTTTGTAGGGGTGTTTATAGGCTAGGAGGTGAAGGGAGCGAAATGGAAGATTATAATATACGTTTTAAAAGCAAAGGAGACTTGACCACCTCAAGCTAGGGAGGCAGTCAGCGGCTAGCCGCCAACTTGGGTTGTTGGGCTGACCTTTGGTGCATTTTTGCAAATTTCTAGTCCTATTTTGCCTTTATTCATGCGATTAGAGGCCCATTTCAATTCTGAGTTTTGTCTCTAATATACTATTGGAAAGTTTTAGATGTCTGGTTTTTAAATTAACTTGAATCACCAAAACATTCAATTTGTAGCTTAGGATATCATAAAAAAAGTCGAGAAAAGTCAATTTTTGAATGTTTTTAGTGTGCGGTGAGTTTGTGCTCATGGTTCTAAACCCATTTCAATCCTGATTTTCGCTCATAATATATCGTTAGAAACCTATTTTGTCTTATTTTCAATGGTGAAAACTTCATATTAAAATTATTTTTACAGGAAAATTCATAATCAAAAGAGTAGGGGTGTGCAATCGATTTAGTCAAATCGGCCAAATCGATTAATTCAACCAATTCGACCAATTCTATTTGGTTAATAAAACTTTGGGTAAAATTTCAGTAAAAAAAATTTTACTATTCGATTATCGGTTAACGTGGCGACCAAGAACCAACTTGACCGAATTAATCAAATTAATTGACACCTTAAACGACATTGTTTTATGAAGAGATAAAAACATAGCCACTCACTCTCACCTTAAGCAAAACCTAAAGTAAAACCTATCAAACATATTCTCTCTCTACACTCACAGCCTCTCCTTTGGCTCACTGTCGCTCACTCCCCAAGTCTCCTCACTTCGTTGCCTCCCTTGCTCTATTGTTGTTCTCGGTGATCTTTTATCACTTATTAGGTAATCCTTATTACAAATAGAAAACTTAATACTTATCAAGAATCGGATCCTCGCTCAATTTTCTTTTTGTTCAAAAAATTTGTGTTGTGTTGATGTTGTAGGATAAGTTATTGTGTTGATGCTTTAAAATTGTTTTGATTATTGGGTTTTTGTTTGGTTTTCATTAGAGTGTATGAGAGTTTTGGTTATGGGTGTTGTTTATATTGTTATGAATGGTTCTATTTTCTTTGATGCTGAGCTTCTATATTCTCAATAGTTTTATCCATAGAAGATGGATCATCACTTTGGTTATATCTATATGGAATATACTTGCAGAATTTAAGACAAAAAGATTAATTTGGAATTTAAAAATCACTAAAAATAAATTCACCCATCATAAAAAACCTACAAGTAACTATTTTGCAACCTTTTTTTCCTCTAAAAAAAATATTAGTTCTGAAACAAATCCCAAAACCACTGGAAAATAGATTAAGAAAAAACTAAGTAAGATAGCACAGTAGAATTTTTCAGAAACAAAAACATAAAAAAAATAATAGTGGGTTCGATTTTGATTGCTTCTTTCAAAACCAAATTTGATTCAACTTATCTAAAAATAAGTGATTTTTCCTTTTTTATTTACTGAGAAAATTGGGATATGCGAGAGAAGATAGATAATGAAGATATGTATTTTGATGCTGATGAATCTGTAAGATTTTTTTTTTAGTGGGAACATCATTATCACTATTGTAACATGATTCCAAGCTTTGATACACACACACACACACACACACTTTGAAAATGGGAACATCACTATCAACTACTGTAACATCTCTAATTTTTGAATATCAATTTTCTTTTGATATTTTTTTATATGGGTGCCAACGAGTGTGAAGAAACACCAATCAATATGGATGAATCTCAACCCATAAATTCAAGTGCACCTTTGATGGAGTGTACAAGTGCACCTACCAAGAAAAGAAAGCGAAAATTAATAATGCCTAGATCAGATGTATGGGATCATTTCTCCAAGTTTAAAGATGCACAAGGGGAGATTAAAGATAAATGCAATTATTATGGCAGAGAGTATAACTGCAATCCAAAAAAAAAAAAAGGCATCCCTTCACTTGAGCACCATTTAAATGCATGCAAAAAAAATGACTTCTACTGTGGAATCGAGACAAACAACACTTAATTATAAATTGGGAAATTCAATGGATGGAGGCACTCTTACTACTTGGAAATTTAACTAAGATGCTATAAGGAAAGTTTGAATTTTTATGATTATTATTGATGAATTTCCTTTTAAATTTGTTGAGGAGTTGGGTTTTAAGTTTTTTATTCCTATTTGCTGCTCTAGATTTAGAATTCCATCGAGGTTCACTATTTCACGTGATTGCTTTGAGAAATATAAGCATGAAAAAGCTCGTTTGTAAGGAGGTTTGAAAAGTACAAACCAAACTATTTGTCTCACTATAGACATATGAACGTTTGTACAAAGAATTAGTTATATGTGTATTATAGTTCATTATATTGATAATGATTGGAAATTGAATAAGAAGATTTTATGTTTTTGTCCCATTTCTAGTCATAGGGGTAGCGATATTGATAGAAAAATTGAAAAATACTTATTAGACTGGGATATTGATAAGATAACCACTATAACCATTGCAAGCTCAAATGAAGTTGCAATTTAATATATGAAAGAAAAAATACCCAATTGGGGTCATAGTTTTTTAGAATGTGATTACCTTCACATGCACATGAGATGCATTGCACACATTATCAATCTGATTATTGTTGATAGATTGAAAGACATTAATGTTTCGGTTAGAAATGTTAGAGAGGCAGTGCATTATGTGCGACAATCTCCAACTAGATTGAGAAAATTCAAAGAATGCAGTGAACATGATAAAATTTAAAGCAAGGGTTTGTTATGTCTAGATGTCCCTACTAGGTGGAATTAAACCTACCTAATGTTAAAAACAATAGAAAAATCTGAGAAAGCCTTTGGGAGGTTTGAGGAGTAGGACCCTCACTATGCAGTTGATCTTGGCTCACCTGATCTGCTTAATGGGCCACCTTCAGTACATGATTGAAAATGTGTTAGGAGGATGATCACTTTTTTACAACATTTTTATCATCTTACTTTAAAAATCTTAGGATCTTTGTATGTCACATTCAATATTTTTTTTCAAGAGATTTATGCACTTTATCTTCTATTAAGTGAGTGGATTTGTAGTAAGGATTAGAGTTGAGCAATACGACATATCAAATGAAAAAAAAATATGACAATTATTGAGGGGGGATCTAAAAAAGATGAATAAATTCATTTATATTGCTACTATTCTTGATCCAAGATTTAAATTAGAATGGGTTGAATTTGCTTTTGATAATATATATTGTCAACAACTAAGTGTACATATGGAAAAAGGTGTGACAGATTATTTATATACTTTGTTCAATGAATATAAGAAGAAATTTGCACCTCAAAGTGGAAGCGAACAAAATAATCAATTTTCTATTATAGGTGAGTCAAATATGAGTCACCCTCAAATAGTGAGAAAAATAATGTTACAAGGTAAATACCAACAATTTAGGGTTCACTAAAATGGGTGGAAAATTTAACAAGTCAAAGGTGGATAAATATTTGAATGAAGAAATTAAAATCGATGAAGATGACTTTGATGTCTTAATATGGTGGAAGAATAATAGTTTAAGGTTCCTTGTTCTATCACAAATAGCCCGTGATGTTCTTACTATTCTAATTTCTACTGTCACTTTTGAGTCTTCTTTTAATACCGGAGGGCTAGTACTAGATGGATTTCAAAGTTTTCTGACTCCTAAAATGGCACAAGCTCTTAAAAGCACTCAAGATTGGATTCGACCATCAACTCAATCTCTTCATATTGAAGAAGACTTGGTTGAACTTGAAAAATTAGAAAAGGGTACTGCATTTTCTTAAATTTTCATTTCTAGCTTTCCACTCACATCTCATTATTAAATATATTTAAATATGAATTAACTAATTTTTTTCATAAATCTACAAGATATTGCTCTAGAACCTGCAGTGAATTTGTAAAACTCTCACTATAGGTAACTTTATTCATTATTATGGAAAATTGGTTCTTCTTACAAATTTCTTTATTTTAAATACTATAAATTTTCCTTGTATTTCATTCTAGATAAATTATTTGATATGCAACTGATTGTTTACTACAATTTTGATGATGACCATTTTAGTTTGAAAGATCTCCTTATATGATTTTGTTCTGGATCCCATGCAAGATTTTGAATGTTGCAGAGGCAAACCAATTGTTGTTGTTGAAGCTTAATATATTGAATGTGGTTTCATCTTAATATTTCCAAAATTGATTGTATGTGGACTATTTTTACATTTGAAATTATGGCAAAACTAGGATTTTAAATGTGGAATATTTGGAGATTATTGTTTTTGAAGCTAAACATATTTTTTTATTGATGAAGACATTTTTAATAATCAAACTTTTTAGTTAACATTTATTTTGGTTAATTCGGTTAATTTCAAAAGTTCGGTTAAGTTCGGTCGTTAATTAATTTTCTATTTTCTTGAATTTCTGTTCGGCTACTAATCAAAATTAGTTCGGTTAAAATCGATTAAACAATAATTTTAGTTAAATTTGGTTAAATATAAAAAAATTCGATTAATTCGGTTAAAAAAGTTTGATTAACAATTTTAGCCAAATTAATTGAATTGGCAGAATGCTCACCCCTACAAAAGAGTGAGCAAAGGTCATTTCTATTTGCTAGGCCGATTTCGATTTTTTACTGATTTGCTACAGGTTTGAACAACACTTTTTATGACTATTTTTTTATTGATATAAATGCGACAAACATGTTCACAATAAGCATATCGTAAAACAATATAGGTGTATCGATCGGATGATGAGAAAGTGGAGACATGAGATTGTGGACTCAATACGATAAGTCTAAGATCCGTCCACATTAAGTTTGTTTGATTTCTACTCAAAAGAAATCGAGTGACACGGTTAGTGTGCCTAATTCATATTATGATTAAGAAGAAAGCTGCTCATCGGATTTCGTAGCACGATCTCGTTGCATCTAAAGCTAGGTTGTGTTATGGCTGAAACCTTCTAATGTGCTCGTCTTCAACTTATCTTTCACAAACAACACTTATTTACTTTTTAGCGAAAACAAAGCATTTTTTAAATATTTCCATCTCACCATCATAAAACTCAATAATAAAAGTAAACTTAACAAAAATAAAGAAATTCAATAACAAAGAGAATAAAAACTAAACTAAAATTTAGGTTCACATAGACTTATTATTGATAAATCGATAAATTTTAAAAGAAGAAGAGGAAAAGAAAAGTAAGTGCTCTACTAGATCTTTATTTGGAGCTCTAATACCATCTTACAAGAATGAATTTGAATTGATGAATGAAGATTATTAGTTGTATTAGCCAGAAGCAAAATATACATACAAGTGTACATCTCTGTGTGAAACGGGTCAATATCCTCCAACTCAAGCGTCCTACACTTTAACGCACTTAATTTTTAATTTATAATACAAAATCACTCAACTTTTAACAATAAAATTTAAATTTGTTTGGCCTCTTATAAAGACCATATATAGCATTCCAACTGTTAGTCATATTGAATACATGAATACTGCAGTAAATATCTTTATTTATGATATTAAAAATATCACCTAATATTATTTTAAAATATATAATTTAATTAAAAAAATTTATAATTTAAATTATTTACAATTTCATATATTTTTTAAATCTTTTGAAAATTTTTTAAAATTAAAGAACATCTATTTTAAATTCAAAACATTACAATAATTATATAAAAATTAATATATGCAATAAAATTGAAAGAAAAGGAAATATATTAAAAAATCATTGATTTAATTTATTTTTGAATTAATAAATTTTCTTAGATCATATTAAAATAATAAAATAAAAGGGATAGCAGAAATTCAATCATAATCATATATATATATTATTCTTAATTATAATTTCATATAAATCTCTTTCTTTTATAATTTATTTGAAATAACCCATTAATTTATTTTTAAAAGAATTTTTATTTAAAATTTAATTGTAAATTTTCACCAATGAGAATTAATCAAAAATAATATTTTATGCCACGAACCGAATCGAAAACCGAATTTAAATAGTTTAACTCAGTTGAAAAACCCTTAAATCAAATGAAAATAGGCTAAATCGTTGGGTTAGACCAAATCAGTTCAAATTGAACCGAAACTATTTAATTAAAATAAATAAATAATAAAATAATAATAAATAAAAAATAAAATAAATTAATAAATTAAAAAAAAAAAAAAAAAACTCCCTCTCTTCTTCCCCGACATCTCACTCTCATCTCCCTCACCGTTCGACATCAAGCTCAGCACCATCTCCAGCCACCTTCAGCCACCA
>CANUEX010112039.1:0-36287 GCA_948099535.1 Jatropha multifida | reverse complement strand
ATAAGGCCCTGTGATAGTTTGAGTCATTAAAAATATAATGGGCCAACTTGTAGAATATTTTCATGTAATTATGGTGTTGAAATCAGAGATTAGGCTTACTACGGGCCTCGGGGGCTTTAAGCTTACCCAGGTCCTAGTGCCAGTCTGGCCCACTGTTTTGGGTCATGACAGTAACTAAATGGAATAAAAGAAAAATTTTATTCTTACAAGTGGCAGCTTAATATTTGCACATCACAATACATAATTTATCATTCTAAATTAAGGAAATGAAGGCAGATGTACTGAAGAAGCGATCATCTTTTCACTTGTTCATATTTTCATTTTAAACTTAGCTTTTCCATTTCATTTTCTTCTTTTTATTATTTGCTAGAAGATAGCAAATGATTCAATCTCTGATTAATGAAAGGGAGATAGGTGAATTAAAGAAATAATATTTTCACTGATTCACACCTTCATTCCAAATTTGATTTCTCCCTTTCCCATTTTCAAGTTGATTTCTTCCTTTCACAATTTTTTTTCTTTCAATCAATCTAGTAATTGCCAAAAATAAATCATCACAAAATACCAAGTGAATCATCATCTAATTTAAGAAAAGGCAAGACAAGTGTATTAGAGAAAATACCATATTTTCTTTTATTCATACCTTCATTTTCAAACTTAGTGTTTTCATTTTATTAATTTCTCTATAAATACCCTGCTAGCCTAAGATTATTTACAACAAAAATATTAAAAATATACAAATGTTTCAAGGAGGGATTAAACCAACAAGCGATAGGAAGGAAGAGAAAATCATAAGGGAGCAAAGAAACATATGGAATCCAAAAAAATTGTATCTTAGATTTTAAATTATATTTTTCTAAGTTTTAATCTTTATTTTGATGAATCAAAGCTTAAAATTTATCTTTATTATATATTAATTAATTATTCAAGATATAGAAATTATTTTGAATAGAAAATAATTGAACATATAAAAGTTAGAAAAATTTTATCTTTTCAAACTATTTTTAATGACACTGCTTAAATTCAACCAATGTGTTTTGTTCAATTAAATATGTAAATGAATTTTAATAATTATGAAATTTTACAGAAAGATAACCTAGGATGTTAGTAAGGTTGTGTTGGAAGGGAATGTCTAAATGATGAGAAAAATTGAAGAAGACTACTCAATATAAGAAAACTGAAAATTTTTTATTCTGCAATTGATTTATTTAAATAGATTAATGGACTTCCAGATTTGTGAAATTTAATATGGGAGTGCCTTGAGATGTTATGAACTACCTAATTAAATTTCAGAATAAATGGAGGTGAGAAGATAAATATTTAATTAAATAGACACATACTGCTCATGTGCAGAAAATTCTATTTTTTATTAAATTTGCACTAAATTGAGAATATTAAGACGTGAGTGAATTAGCTATGAATAAGAGTATATAGTAAATGAACATAAGGCTTAATATGTATAATTTATGTCCCTAAAAATTCAAATATTAAATATAATGAATAAAAATATTAAAGAACCTTGAGTATAAATAAAGAATTAGAAACAAACTAAAAGGATAATATGTGTTTAAATATGAATATAGGTCAAGGATTATTACAAATCATTTCGAAATCAGAAGTGAACAAAAGGAGTCAGATACACGAAATCAAGGTGAGTTATGGTGTTTAACCGCTTCTTATATGTGTTTAAATTGTTTGATTCAATTTACACTACAAGAAAAATGCGATTTACAAACGAATTTTTCCATTTCTAAAAGGTTAAAAATCCGTTGCTAAAATATATTAGAAACGGATTATGTCCGTGACAAAAGTTGGCATTTCTAATACGTTTCTAATTTGGTAATGGATATATCCGTTTCTAATTTTCCATCAATCCGTTTCTAATTTCACACCCCTTGGGAACGAATTTCATTTCTAATCCCGTTTCCATTCCGTTTCTAAAACCGTTTCTGAATCCGTTTCTACATCCGTTTCCATTCTGTTTCTAAATCCGTTTCTAAATCCATTTCCATATCGTTGCTAATCCGTTTCCATTCCGTTGCTAATCCATTTCTGATTACGTTTCCAAATTATTTCATCCGTTTCTAATCTGTGACGAAAAAATAAAAGCAATACTTGACCGTTGCTGAGTCTATTTCTAAATCCATTGCTAAAATTACGTTCGTTGCTAAATCCGTTTCTAATTTTTTTGCCAACTAACATCCTCATTCCGTTTCTAAATTTGTTTCTATTTTTTCTGTTGGAAGAAATCCATTATTTTCAATATTGGAATCTTGCCCTGTTTGTAATATTTCAATTTATACATTTCTAATGAAATTAACTTCAAATCAAATAGAAAAAGTTAACATAAAATTAAAATAGTTCTCTTAAATATCAACAACTCAAATATCAACATTCAAAGTCTCATAGCTAGTAATAAACTTATGTTCTCTAGACCAAGTGAAATAAAGTTTATCTAGATAGTACCATCACTCTGAGCATCAGTGTGAGTATCTGAGCAAGACTGTGATGTAGGATTCTGTGAAGTAGGAGCTGGCGGAACTGTTGGTGCCAAGTGAGTGCAAACAAGCTCTGTAACTTGCTGTTGTAATTGTTGCTGCAACTTTTCCTACATCAACTGTTGTTGTTGTTGCAACTCTTGTTGATATCGCATCTCCAACTCTCTCATTCGTTGCTCTAATATCTCCTGAATTCGAGCATCAATATTTTCACCACCTTGTTCCTGAAGGCGAGATGTGGTAGAAGAGCTATAGGTGCTAGAGTTATCAGAGAACAGTGATGCTTGTGAACCAAAACCGTACACTCGTTGCTTCTTGACACCACCAACTTCTTCTAGGTATGTCTGAGTAGCATCAACGGAGTGTGGTTGACTAGGTCCCTCTTCAGGTTGAGATTTAATTTGAACTTTGGATACCACAGCCTCCTGAAATGATTATTCAAAACATATAACGATAAGTACATACACTTAAATTGGTGAAATATAAGAAGAATAATAATTATTTTGAATGATTGTCAACTTACAAATGTATTCTTCGACCTTTGGTCCACAAATTGTCGATCTTTCTTTCTAGTGTGTGTCACCTCCAAAACCTCATGTGGAATTGGTGGTCATTGTAATTCAACTTCCTAAATATTAACCATAGTTAGTACCTTTGGTCCACTAATCACTCTTATCACGTCTTAAGCTAGGATACGCAACAAAATATACTTGATCTGTTTGCATTGCCAAAATAAAGGGCTCATATCTATTAAATCTCCTTCGATGGTTAATCTCAATAAGCTTATATTGTTTGTGAATCTTCATCCCTACATTTGGGGTCGAATCAAACCATTCGCACTTAAACAAAATTGTTTTTTTTATTGGCAATCCCGGATACTCTAACTCAAGGATCTTTATTAGAATGACTTTCACAACCGTGCCACACTGCTTCATTTGCAGAACTCAACATATTGTAAAATTGTTGGGCATCATGGTTCGGAGCTTCTTCCATATCATTCGGGTTGAATGAGGGACTAGCAGCATAATGGACCATTCTATGATATTCAGTAGGAGGCCCATGAAATGCTCCAACATGTTCTGATGAGTCATTCACAATATGATCCGTCAATTCGTGCTGATCCACATTTTCCATTCCTTGGGCTTCCCCATGCATGGTCCAAACATAATAGTCTGGTACGAAACCATATTCGAATAGATGTTTCTCAACTATAAACATGTCTTCATAGTTTCGATTTTGACACTTCTTCCGATTACACGGACACCTTATATTATCATCCTCCCTACCTTCCACATGATTCCAAGCAAAATCAAGAAATTCTAGGACACACATCTTAAATTCTCTATTTGGTAGACCATTCGTTAACCTTCTATACATCCATTTACGATTTGAATTCATTTGTCCTATATTGTATATTGAAGAAAAGAATTGAACTCGTATTAATATAATTGCAATATTATAAACATTATTATTCAGCAAGGTTAGAAACACAATCGTCGGCCAGTTTGAATTCCAATTACTCTCTTATCAGGTTGAAATTCACCTATCAGAGCGTTAGGAATAAAAGAAATAAAAAATAATTAAAAAAATGTTACCTACCCTTTCTAGATTCTTTATTAACATTTTTATTATTTCTTTTTTGTTAATGTTTTGAATATTTTTTTAATTCCATTTATTGTTGGTTTGAAGATTCAACCCCCCCGTTATTGGAATTTGAAATTATAGCACACATTAAACACAACAATTGTAAGAAAACAATAGGCATATAACTTGTAAGAAAACACAGCAATTGTAGTATCCAACAAATATGCAACTACACAAATCAACCAAGCATGAATTCAAAAATGATACAAGGGAGAAATAACACTACTCACAGTTTTATAGCTTTGCCCGAAGCTATTCTTCTTTTACTGATTTCATGGAATCAGCAGAGTATCTAAAAAAAAAATAGGTTTAATAAGCATTCTCATCCAATTAATAAGCAGGGTATCTATAAGTGCCCAATTATTTTGTAGCACATGCAGCATACAAATACAAGTAATTGTCAATAAATTCATTGTTTATAAGCCATGATTGCAAGCATTCTCATCCATGATTTTTCTTTGCTTCTTTTTTTTTCTTTTTCTTATAACTAATACAAGTAATTCATGTCTATAAATAAAAAATTTTCTCATTTGGCAATAGCATAGCCTAATATTAATTATCAATAAATTTCATTCCAAGAGAATGCCAATACAAAATTACCCCCCACAAAAAAAAAACCACTTGTTATCAAAACCAAAACCTTATTTTTGAGAAGCAAACTGAATTCCTATGATGGTTCTTAAGTCATAATACAATAACTGCAATAGCATCACAGCTGCAATCAAATTTTGAAGATGACATAAATGTGTAGGAACCATTGGATTTTGGAGATGGACCACCACATTCAACATTGATGACTAGCTTCTGGCCTTGCTCAAAGTGATTAGTAACACGACATTGAAGTTGAGTGAAATTACCCAAGAATACCCTTATGTTCCCAAATAAAAAAATTTCCATTCTTTCTTTATAAACTAGTCCTAATAGCACAATCGCTGTTTAAAAATCAAAATTTTATTTTCACTCACTCACTTAGTAAAAGCATAACCAAATATTAATTGTCAACAGATTTCATTTCAAGAGAACACCAATGTAAAAAAGCAAAAAAAAATAATACAAGGAATGGCAGCTTATTAAAGGCAAGTGCTGCATCACAATGCCACAATAATAATAGCAATAATTGCTACCAACACCAAAACCTATTTTTGAGAAGAAAAATTGATATGTCTGTGATGATTCTTGGGATCACACTGTAACAATTACAATTGCAACCACAGCTGCAATCAACTTGGTTGGCAATAGCATTAATAATAAGGAAATCTGATGAACTAGTTGCTATAATTCCTACTTATAATCTGCACCAGTTTAAAAAAAATGAACTTGGAAAGATCTTGAAAATGCACCTTCCTAAATTCCAAATGGCTCGAAGGATCAAGTAATGCCGACAAATGGCCAGGTTTGATGTTAGATCTAACCATCTAACATTTCAATTGAGTTGTGGCTTCGTCGGCCAAGTAATGCCTACATTATTTTTTCAACCATAGTGACAGTCCACACCAATGAAAAAAAAAATGTAAAAAATCTTACCGAATGAGAAGGAGAGACAGAGTGATGAAGAGACGGCAACGGAGCTCCTTCTTGGCCGCCGGTCTTGCAGGCGGTGGTGGAGCTACTTCTTGGCCGACGCTCTTGCGTAAAATTGGAGAGAGGGAGTGATATGTTCGTGGCTGACGACAAACACCAAATGGAGAGGACAGCTTCATGGCCACCGATGGTGGAGCTCTTCGTGGCCATCGGTGGTGCGCAGATATGAGAGACAAGAGAGGGAGATGGAGATTGAGAATAAGAAGAGATTTTGACCTAGAAGGAGGAGGAGATTGAGAGGAGAATGACAGTGACTAATTTTATCGATACAACAGGTCTGTAGTGCCCTAAACGGTGCCGTTTAGGGCACTTTTCTCTGTTTTTTTTCTTATTTCATGATGTTAGAAACGAACTGCATATCCGTTTCTAATATCATGAAGAATAAAACGGCGCCGTTTGGCCTTCCTTTTTTTCGTACATCCTCTTCTTAGAAACGGACTAGATATTCGTTTCTAAAAAGAGGAACCTTGAAACGGCGCCATTTAGTGCTATTTTTTTTCTTACCAAATTAGCAACGGAATGATTTTCTATTTCTAATATCCATTTCTAATCCGTTTCTCAACCCGTTTCTAGTAAATTGGAACCAGTCCCTACTCAAATAGCAATGGATTTCTAATCCGTTGCTAATTTTTGTTTTTAAATTCATCTCTGATCCATTCCTAAATTACGCGCACCAGTTTCCCGCCAATTGTAGCAACGGATTATTCCGTTTCTAATATTTCCATTTCTAATCCGTTTTCATTCCGTTTCTAATATGTTTCTAAAAATGGTAAAAGATACGAGGTTATTTTCCGTTTCTAATCCATTGTACTTCTATTTCTATTTAGAAATGAACGCATCCATTTCTAAAAATCCATTGCTAAATCGCATTTTTCTTGTATTGTTATGATTATTAGAATGTTTGAAAGAATTTATTTAGTCACTTACTATCATTGATCTTAGAATTATTGAAATTGTGGTATGAAATTGTGAATATGAGAACTTCACTAATCATTGTGTTTGATTATGTTATGCTATTATTATGTGGGCTAATAACAAAACCCAACCATGATGGGGGTTATGCCATTAGACTATGTGCACATAGGTGAAAGTGAATACAATTAAAGAGAGAAGTTACTACCCTAAAAATTATGAATTGTGAAACAGTATTAAAATGTGCATAGCAATATGTTTTCTTCAGTACAGTCTAAGTGAAAACAGTGATTTATGAAAAATTATGATTTTGTGAAATGTTGTCATTAGCCGAGTTAACTTAATTATCCAAATTATCCGAATTATCTGAATTATCTAAGATATCTGTATGAGATGATAAGGTACAAAATGCATATAGTAATATGTTTCTTCAGTGCTTTTAAGTGATTATTTAATATATGATTAATATGATATCATCATTTTTCCCCTCTCCCTTCTCTTTTGCACCACCCTCTCTCTTTCTCTTTTTCTTCTTTCATTCTCTCTTTCGGTCTTCTCTCTCACTCAACTCTCTCTCTTTCTCTCCCTCTCACTACACTGCCAGCATCGCGCCAATTGCAAGCAACGCCACCAACAGCAAACACAGGCCAGCAGCTCCCTCCTCCTCCTCTGCGTCATGCCGCCATAAGCCCCAACAACTGCAAAAGCTTTGCGCCACCGCTTGAACCCAACGAGCCACCTGTGTTGCGCCACCACTTTCTCTTCTGTGTGACAACTCTAGCCCCTACAACAGCAGCTCGGTGTCCACTATCGATCGACGCTGCCACCGTCTCCAGCCCACAATGGCAAAATGTAGCAACAAGCAAGTCCACTAGCGTTCTCAGTTTAGATCTGTGCGATCTAGTCTTGAACCAGATTTGATCCCAATCGCATAATTGATCTCAGTCGCGATCCAAGCTCTGATCATCTCTGATCTATAATTTTTGGGACTATATTTTATGATTGAGGGTATTGAAAATTATTCCCAGAATTTCTGGTTGATTTTTAGTATTTGTGATTGAGTAATTATTTGATTATGATTGTGAATTTAGATAATTTATTTTGGTTATATAGTTGATTAATTAGAAATGAATTATAAATTGAAAATAAAATTTATGGCAGAATTTTTGTAATGGAATTAAGAGATTTAATTAGTTGAATTAATGAGATTGAGAATTAATTTTGTTCAGGTGGTGAATATTAGTTAGGTAGAAAGAACTTAATTAATAAAAATAGTTTAGGCTATTAATTAGATTTAATTGAGGAATTTGATGCTAATTATTGTAAGGTAAACATAGAATGTATTTTTGGAGATTGATTAATATTATGTTATGAATTTAACGGTGAAATTGTTAGTATAATTGATTTGAATTAAAGCATTAAAGTTGAATATATTTTTAAGGTTATTAGAATCAATGAATTAAGTGCTTCAATATAGAAACGTATTATGTAGTTATTAAGGATAAATTAAAGTAAATAAATTAAACAGTTTTGAAATATTTAGAGACTGTAATTAAACTAAGTAAGAAGAAAATTATCGATGAAAGGATTATATTTATCTAAAATGAGAATATTATTGATTGTATTATAATAGTGGTAAACCTAGATTATTTTAAAGATTATAATAGGAAATCGAATTAATTGATATTTAGCAGGTGAGTAGTGCAGAGTTTAGATTAGTCTTAGCAGAGAGGATAGGATGTAATTTATTGGATTAATTCTCTATTTATTATTTCACATTGATAAGTTATTTGATGAGTTCTTTCTATATTCTTAAATTCTTATATCATTTGAGGTCACCCACTACTCCTCCAAACTAGAATCAGAACTATGATTTGAATATCCTATTATCACTTTGAGTAATAATAAATAGTGCATGATATGCATTTCCATATCATCATAGTTTTGTTATCATAATTTTATTGGTATATCATTATTGATATATTTATATATTGTTAACAAATTATATTTTATTATTATTTCATCATCATATAACTATAACTGCATATTAATTATTCTAATGATTTGTAATTGGATGAATTGTTTGATTAAATATGTTGTGATATGATTTGCCTTGGTTGTGAAATTAGAATGAAGCGGATCACCATGGATTTATGAGGGCAGTCTTTGATACCGTCGGCCATGTATGGGGAAATCGGTGCCCCTATGTGCATCTAATGAAATATGAATATGATATGGATAACCTCATGGTGGCCCCTTGATGGTATGGAAAAACAATGAGAGGGCTGGTCAAGCGAGAATTAGACTGGTCGGCCACATATGGGGGATTGGCTCCTTGGTGCACACATATGAGACGATGAGCCATGTGAGAGGATAGCTCATCGGGGGGTTTCGGTGATGCCACAGACTAATTTACACATGATTGATTAATTGAAGATGAAATAATTGTGGATGTTGATATTGTGACATATGCATGACTGACAGTGTGATCAATTTAGTGATTAGAGATGCATTTTACATGATTGTCTGGTCATGCATTATTTATTATTATTCACTGAGTTGTGTAACTCACCCCCCTCCGCTTACCCAACCTTTCAAGAACTAGGAGATTCTCTCAGGGACGGTTAAAGCTTTGTAATCTTCTCCACAGGGCTTCAAAACTATATTTTGAATTTATGCAATTAATTAGTTGATGTACCGGTACTTTAAGAAATTTCTCTATTTTTAGATATATTGAACTCCGCAGTCGTAGGATGTGTAGTTTAATCATGTAATATTATGAGTGAGCTATTTTATGGAATCATAGTTTTCCTAATTATTTATTCGGATGTATGTGTGGCCAGTAACAATAATATGTTTGAGATTTATTGGGCCTGATCGTATGTGAATAATTGAGATATTTATTATTGGGCCGAGGCTATATGGATACTGGACTCAAATAGGTAACATTAATATGGGCTTACTATTATTACAGAATAGGTAGATTCATGTATGGATCTTACAATTCAGGCCTACTACGGGCCTCGAGAGCCTTAAGCTTACCCAGGTCCGAGTGTCGATTTGGCCCACGGCTTTGGGTCGTGACAAAGTTGGTATCAAAGCCAAACCCCTCCTGTAGATGCATGGTTCAAGGATGAACCACACGGAAGCTGGTGGGCCTATGATATCCTGCCCGGCAAAGAAGATCCTAAGAGGGCGGGTAGAGCAAGAGCTCCTAGCGAGCTTCTAAGATGGTAGGCTAGCTAGTGAAGTGGAATGTGGGACATAAGAATGAATTGGATCACATATTGAAAAGGGGGAAACTAATAATCAGAGGTGCCTTTTGGTGGAATGGTTGGAGAGTTGGAAGAACTCCAAGGTTAAACATTCTCGCTTGACAGAAATCCTAAGATCGGTGACCTCCTGGGAAGTTTCCCATTTCACCTGCAGAACAAAACTGTGCGGGTCTTGCCAATCTAGTATGAGATTAAACCAGCTTGATTCAAAGAGACAATTCCTCTGGTGGTTGGATTCAAGGCGTGACAAGTTGGTATCAGAGCATTAGTTTTATATTTCTAGATATAACTGTGGAGTTATTTCTGTCATGTATTGATATAGTTTCCTTTGTCTCTTAAATTTTAGGGTGACGTCTTAGGGGTCATGTTGTTAGTACTACTTTAAGGGGGAGAGGGGGGGGGGCATAATCCTATGATAATAATAGGATAGGACTTGTTATGTTTTTAATGGTCTATTTTATACTTTGAATTTCGATATGGTGAATACTAGGCAAAGAGCACTTGATGATATAGATCGAGATGCTCCAGATGAGACTTCTTCCAGGCATCCGGCTCTGGCTAGACATCGATAGAGTGGACCCACTAAGAATTTAGATGATTAAGAGGATATAGTTCAGAGAAACCAGAATGAGGAAAATGCGACTGTAAATCCTCCAGAAGTGAACACCGTAGTGAGTGGACTTCAGTAGGCCATTACTACAATGAATAATTTGCTAATATAGTAGCAGTAGTTCTTCTAGGCTTATGCACTATAGGTACAGCAGCAACCGAAACCTCCTCCCATACCCAATCTCATAGCATAGCCAGTTCAGCAGGCTCCACCGCTAAATGGTCTGAGAGTAGTTAGTGACAACCTCTATGACAGGTTTATTTGGTATAAGCCACCTAAATTCACAAGAATTGAGGATGCTTACTCATTTTTATCCAGAATAAAAGAATTTTGTTTGGAGTTGGGCTGCGACAATGAGAGGTTGATAACTTTTGCAGGTCATAGGATGGAAAAGGATAGCTTAGATATGGTTTACAGACTACGTTCAGCCTTCTGTCAATAAGATGAATTGGCGACAGTTTTATGATCTTTTCATGAATTAGTTTGTACTAGAGGGTACTAGGAGAGCTAAAATGAGAGAATTTGAGTCTCTTGTTCAGGGTGATATGACTATAGATGAGTATGCTACTAAATTTGTTGAATTGAGTAGATATGCACCAGGATCCATACCAAATGAGGGCACCAAGATTTATAGATTTGTCAGTGGTTTAAGTATGATGTATGCTTCCTTGTTTCAATAAAAGGAGCAAGATCTTAGTGTTGTGATTGATGCTGCCAGGAAAATGGAAATCAAGATTTACTCTGAAAGGGCAATTTCAAGCAAAAGAGGTAATAAGTGTGAAGCTTCATTTGGAATCCCTAGTGTACTAATAATGAGTGAATCTTTTAATATGGGCACACAGTCTTCATGTTCATAGTTCCATGGAAGAGGATATTTTGGTAAGAAGAAAGACAAGAAGAAATTCGGGCAGAGAAGGAGTATGTCTACAAGTAGTGTTAGTGGTGGACTCAATTCTAGTTTTAGTACTAGATCTAGTGGGACAGTGTGTCATCGATGTGGTAAAGTTAATAGAGGAGGGTGTAATTTTGACACTAATACTTGCTTCAGTTGCCATCAGACTAGGCACTATGCTAGAGACTGTCCACTTCTTTAGTTACAATCCATGCCATCTCAGTCTTCCATAGGTAGTGTGTCTAGACCTCCTATCATGCCTTTCGCATCATGCTCTAGATTCACAGGCCAGCCAAATCGTGGTTCTTTCGATAGAGGCAGAGATCAAAGTTCAGGACAAGTGCCATAACAATCTATAGGAGGACAACCATGACTCTTTCACTTGACTCAGGGGGATGCTCAAGCATCCAATGCCGTGGCGACAGGTATTCTTACTATTTGTTCTTTTGAGGCATAAGTATTGTTTGGCCCTGGTGCCACACGTTCATTTGTGTCTCCCGGATTTGCAGCTAAGATAGATATAATGTCCAACAAATTAGGTTCTCCTTTATTAGTGTCAACATTGCTAAGCAAACCTATTTATACTAATGCGGTTATCTCAGACTGACCTATAGTGATTGAGGGTAGAGATTTGCCTGCAAATTTAATCATTCTGGATGTAATCGATTTTGATGCTATTCTGGGTATAGATTGGTTATCGAGATACGGTGTAGAGGTTCATTGTAAAAAGAAGGAAATTGCTTTAAATTTACCAGATGGTGCAAAACTAGTCTACATGATGGACAAAAACATAGCTCATCATAATTTCATTTCTACCTTAAGTGCTAGAAAGGAGTTGAAAAAGGGCTGTCAGGGGTACTTAGCACTAGTAAAAGACACTACAACAGAAACTCGCAAAGCAGAAGATGTGTCAATTGTGAACGAATTCTTAGATGTGTTTATAGAGGAATTGCCTTTTCTTCCCCCAAATCAAGAAATCAAATTCTGCATTGATTTTGTTCCTGACATAAAGCCTATATTTATGCCACCTTATAAGATGGCACCTACAAAATTGAAAGAGCTCAAGGAGCAATTGCAGGAATTGCTAGACAAAGGTTTTATCAAACCAGGCACTTCACCTTGGGGTGCTTCGATCTTGTTCGTGAAAAAGGAAGATGGCTCACTTTGCTTATGTATTGATTACAGGCAGTTAAACAAGGTAACAGTAAAAAATAAGTATCCGCTTCCCAAGATTAATGATCTTTTTTATCAATTGCAAGGAGGTACTTGTTTCTCAAAAATTGACCTAAGATCTGGTTATCATCAACTGAAGATCAAAGAGTAGGACATTCTTAAAATTACTTTGAGAACCAGTACGGACACTATGAATTCTAGGTCATGTCTTTTGGACTCACCAATGCACCAACAAATTTTATGGATCTAATGAACCGTGTGTTCAAGCCTTACCTGGATCAGTTTGTGATCGTGTTCATTGATGATATTTTGATTTATTCTAGGGCTGAAGCAAAGCACATGTATCATTTGAGAACGGTGCTACAAACTTTGAGGGAGCATCAGTTATATGCCAAATTTTCCATATGTGAATTCTAGATGGAAAGTGTGAACTTCTTAGGTCATGTGGTGTCTAAGGATGGAATCAAAGTTGATCCTAAGAAAATTGAGGCAATTATCGATTAGCCTAGAATGACTACGGTTATAGAAATTCACAGTTTTTTTAGGTTTAGCTGGTTCTTATAGATGCTTTGTGCAAGAATTTTCTAAAATAACAGCACCATTAATGAAATTAACTCAGAAGAATGCCAAATTTATTTGGTCCAATGCTTATGAAGAAAGTTTTCAAAAACTTAAAGAGTGTTTGACCACCACTCTAGTGCTAGCCTTACCGTCAAGTACTAAAGGATATACTATATTGTGTGATGCATCCAGAGTAGGATTAGGTTGTATCTTGATGTAACATGATCGAGTGATTACATATGCTTCTAGACAATTGAAGAAGGATGAACAGAACCATTCCACTCACGATTTGGAAATGGCAGCCATCATTTTTGCATTAAAAATATGGAGACATTATCTATATGGTGTCATGTGAGATCTTCACTGATCATAAAAGTTTGAAATATATTTTTTATTTGAGAGATCTAAATCTGAGACAGAGATGCTGGATGGAATATCCCAAAGACTATGATTGCAACATTCAATATCATACTGGAAAAGCTAATATAGTGGCGAATGCTCTAAGTCGAAAGTCTGTCGGAAGCTTAGGTCATATTGCAGCAGATAAGAGACTGTTAGTTTAGGAACTTAGTAAGATGCTTGATGGAAATCTTATATTAGAAATCCCTACTATGGGTACTCTAATAGCTCATTTTAGGGTGAGACCTATGTTGTTTGATAGAATCAAAGCCGCATAAAGTATTGACCTACAATTTTAGAAAATTATGCATGAAGAGACTACCAGTGGGTTAGTAAATTTTGTGATAGATGATGATGGGGTGCTCAGAAATGGTACTCGTTTATGTGTACTTGATGTAGATGACCTTAGGAAGGAAATTCTGGATAAAACTCATTATGCCGCTTACAGTGTGCATCTTGGAACTACTAAGATATACCAAAATGTGAAAGATCATTATTAGTGGACAGGAATGAAGAAAGATATTGAAGAATTTGTATCCAGATGTCTTACTTGTCAATTGATAAAAGTAGGTCATCATAGACCCTATGGATTACTACAATGACTGCTAATACCAGAATAGAAGTTGGAAAGAATTACCACAGATTTCGTGGTAGGATTACCAAAAACACTAGGAGAATATGATTCAATCTGGGTGATAGTGGACCGACTCACTAAGTTCGCCCATTTTCTGCCTATAAGAACTTCCTATAATGCTGACAGACTGGCAAGACTATATATCAAAGAGATAGTTCATCTCCATGGGATTCCAGTTTCCATCATTTTTTATAGAGGAACACAGTTTACTTCTAGGTTCTGGCGGTCACTGTAGAAAGCCTTACAAACCAGGCTTGATTTTAATATGGCTTTTCATCCGTAGACTAATGGACAATCTGAGAGGACCATCCAGATGCTAGAAGACATGCTTCGAATGTGCATTTTGGATTTTAGAGGACACTGGGATTCACATCTACCATTAATAGAGTTTGCATATAACAATAGCTACCAAGCAAGCATTGGTATGGCCCCTTATTTCTTTCTGAAGCACTTTATGGTAAGAAGTGTAGATCTCCTATTTGTTGGGAGAAAGTAGGAGATAAAGAGTTAATGGGACCCGAATTGATTCAAATCACATTTTGAAAAGGTACCTATAATTCAGGATAGAATTAAAACAACTTTTGATAGGCAAAAGAGTAAGCAAACCCTAAGCATAAAGGAATGACATTTAAAGAAGGAGATATGGTCTTTCTAAAGGTATCTCCTATGAAAGGTATCATTTGTTTTGGTAAAAAAGGGAAGTTAGCCCCTAGATATAGTGGACCATATTTAATAGTTGTAAAAATTGGAGTAGTGGCGTACCAATTAGATTTGCCTAACGAATTTTCTCACGTGCACCTGGTTCTCCATGTATTATTGTTAAGGAAGTAAATTTCTAATCCGTCTCATATATTAGAGCCACAAGAAGTCCAAATTAACAAAGACTTAACTTATAAAGAGATACCAGTTAGGATTCTCAATTTTCAGATTCGTAAACTCTGGTCTAAAGAGATTCCTATGGTTAAAGTGTTGTGGAGAAACCATTCTATCGAGGAATGCACGTGGAAAGTGACGACAAAGATGCCGGAGAGATATCTTTATCTTTTTCATTCTGAGAGAGAGATTCTATGTTGCTGGTAATTGAAATTGACTTATTTTTGTTTCATTGATTATGATCTTTCCCTGATATTTTTAGTATATTCTATGCTTGATATGTTATTCTACCTTGCTATTTCTAAAATTTGAGGACGAATATTTATAAGGAGGGAGAATTAAAATACTCAAAAATTTTAATTTAAAAAATTATTCATTTAAATTTTAATTCTAAAATTTTAACCATTAAACTTAAACCACGTAATATTTAATCAGATCCATAAATCCATTTGATTTATCGAAAATCGATTGAAAACCAAATTAATTTACTGAATCAGGCCAAACCAGTTCGAATTGAAATGAAATGCCCAAGAGGCTTCTAGAAACCCTAATTACATTATTTTTCCCTCTCAACCTTCTCTTTTGCGCCACACTTTCTCTTTCTCTTTTCCTTCTTTCACTCTCTCTTTCTCTCTTCTCTCTCACTCAACCCTCTCCCTATCTCTCCCTCATCGTCGTCTCTCCCTCTCACAACACTGCCAGCACTGCGCCGACTGCCAACAACACCACCAACTGCAAACATAGGCCAGCAGCTCCTCCCTCCTCCTCTGCGTCGCATTGCCACAAGCCCCAGCAACTGCAGAAGCTTTGCACCACCGCTCCCTCGCTTGAATCGAGCGAGCCACCTGTATCGCGCCACCGCTTTCTCTTTCGTGCGACGACTCCAGCCCCTACAACAGTAGCTCGACATCCACTGCTGGTCGACGCTACCGCCGTCTCTAGTCCACAATGGTGGAACGCAGCAACAGGCGAGTCCACTAGCATTCTCAGTTTCGATCTGTGCGATCCAGTCTCGAACCAGCTTCGATCCCAGTCGCGTAATCGATCTCGGTCGAGATCCAAGCTCCAATAGTCTCCGATCTATAGTTTTTGGGACTATATTTTGTGATAAAGGGTGTTGAAAATTATTTTCAGAATTTCTGATTTATTTTTAGTATTTGTGAGTGATCAGTTATTTGATTATGCTTGTGAATTTAGATGATTTATTTTGGTTGTATAGTTGATTAATTAGAAATGAATTATAGATTGAAAATAAAATTTTTGGTAGAATTTTTATAATGGAATTAAGAGATTTAATTAGTTAAATTGTTGAGATTGAGAATTAATTTTATTAAGGTGATTAATATTAGTTTAGGTAGAAAGAATTAATTAATAAAGATAGTTTAGGCTATTAATTAGATTTAATTGAGGAATTTGATTCTAATTATTATAATGTAAATATAGAATGTATTTTTGGATATCGTTTAATATTATGTTATGAATTTAATGGAAAATTGTTAGTATAATTGATTTGAATTAAAACATTAAAGTTGAATATTTTTTTATGATTATTAGAATTAATGAATTAAGTGATTCAATATAGAGACGAATTATGTAATTATTAAGGATTAATTAAAGTAAATAAATTAAACAGTTATGGAATGTTTGGAGATTATAATTAAATTAAGTAAGAAAAAAACTATTGGTGAAAGAATTATATTTATCTAAAATGAGAATATTATTGGTTGTATTATAGTAGTGGTAAACCTAGATTATTTTAAAGATTATAATATGAAATCGAATTAATTGAAATTTAGTAGGTGTGTAGTGTGGAGTTTAGATTAGTTTTAACAGAGAGAATAAGATGTAATTTGTTGGATCAATTCTGTATTTATTACCTCACATTGATCAGTTATTTAATGGGTTCTTTCTATATTCTTAAATTTTTAGATCGTCTGAACTCATTCACTGCTCCTCCAAATTAAAATTAGGACCAGGATTTGAATATTCTAATATCACTGTGAATAATAATAGATGGTACATAATATACATTTTCATACCATCGTAGTTTTATAATCATAATTTTATTGGTATATCATTATTGATATGTTTATATATTGTTAACAAATTATATTATATTATTATTTAATCATTGTATAATTATAATTGCATATTAATTATTGATATGATAATTTATAATTGAATGAATTATTTGATTAAATGTGTTGTGATATGATTTGCTTTGGTTGTGGAATTATAATAAAGTGAGTCACCATGAGTTTGTGAAGGCGGTTTTTGATACCGTCGGTCATGTATTAGGATATCGATGCTCCTGTGTGCATTTAATGAAATATAAATATGATATGGATAACTACAGGGTGACCTCCTGATGATATGGAAAGAAAAGAGGATATGAAAAAACAATAAGAGGGTTGGTCAAGCGAGAACTAGACCGGTTAGCCATGTATGAGTGATCAGCTCCTTGGTGCACACGTATAAAAGGATGAGCCATGTAAGAGGATGATTTATCGGGGGGTTTCGGTGACGCCATAGACTAATTTTCACGTGATTGATTAATTGAAGATGAAATAATTGTGACATATGCATGACTGACAGTGTGATCAATTTAGTGATTAGAGATGCATTTTGCGTGATTTTCTGATCATGCATTATTTATTATTATTCACTGAGTTATATAACTCACCCCTCCCCCTCCTCTTACCCAACCTTTTAGGAAGTAAGAGATTCTCTCATGGACGGTTAAAGCTCTATAATCTTCTCCATAGGGCTTCAAAAGTATATTTTGAATTTACGCAGTTAATTAGTTGATGTACTAGTACCTTAAGAAGTTTCTCTATTTCCAGATATATTGAACGCTGCAGTTGTAAGATGTGTATTTTAATCGTGCAATATTATAGTTGTCCTAATTATTTATTCGGATGTATGTATGGCCAGTAACCATAATATATTTGAGATTTATTGGGCCCGATCGTATGTGAATAATTGAGATATTTATTATTGGACCGATGCTATATGAATACTGGACTCATATAAGTAACGTTAATACGAGCTTACTATTATTAGAGAACAGTTAAACTCAGGTATGGATCTTAAATTTAGGCTTACTACAGGACTCGGGAGCCTTAAGAATATACAAGTCCTAGTTTCAATCCGGCCCATGGCTTTGGATCGTGACAGTAATGTTTAAAACGTGTATACTAATTAAGGGGCACTATATCCTTATTGAGTTGACCTCTTATCAAAGCATCTGTGTTTCAAGTAAAAGTGATTTAGCTCAACAGCTTCTTAGTTTCTTTATTTCAGCACGAAGTAAGAGAGCAATATAATTATGTGTTGATATTTATGAGTAATTTATGTATTCAATGGATGACTCTAGTTTCTCCATAGATATATGTAAAGGATATTAGTTGATTCTAAATGCAAAGTTCATTATCAAAGGAATTGTATGAGAGTAAGTTTGATTATTTAAGATTGTATTATTTTAAAAAAAATATCTGGGAAAATTAGTTGAACAATAGTGAAATGTTCTTAGCCTACCTAAGTATGAAGTATTAAGTATTTAACAAATTACTTATTTATAATAAGATAGAATCAGATGTGGGTTTTACGTGGTACCCGGTGGCCTTAAGCCTAACTAGACCCTAGGACCGTCATATATCTATTTTTGGACTATGACAAAGGTGGTATCAGAGATTGTCATATGTCAGATTGTGAGATTGTGAGATTGTCATATGTCAGTCTCTAGTATGATTTCAGTATTAATTCCATGTTATCCAATATTAAGCTCAAGTTATTACGATAAATGAAAGTCTTCTATCTTAAATTTTTGAAATTTCTAATGAATGATGGATACTCAAATTCTCAATTGAATAGTCAGAACATCCTCCTACTTCTCTGAAGCAAACTCAAATTTGCTTAAATGATAACTCATTAAAAGTAACTTTTGTTCTAAGATAAAGAGAAATGTCTCTTCTTTCTCACTCTTATTTTCATATGTATAACAATAACCTTCTTAATGAATACTTACAAGTAAACCGTATTCCAAACACTATTTAAATAAGTGTGTGAATTTCATGTTTAAACTCTCAACATATATTAATGCTAAAAGGGCATAGAAAGAAATTTCAATATCCAATGAAAGGGATAAAAACATAATAGATATGCAGCCTAAAGGGCATGTTCCAAAACTGGTTCTAGAGAAACAAAACAAACAAACAAAAACCTATAGTGCACCTTCCATATTTTTTATATGATTATAATTTGTTTAAGTAAAAAATTTCAAGTCAACTACAAAGCTAGTAATAACAAAAGTTGAGACAAATCAGACATTTGTCTTTAATGCTTGTTACCCTTCAGAGTCTATTATTTGAAATTTGCTTTTGTCTGAAATAATTATGTATCTGATTTGAAATATGGAGAAATATTATTTGATGTTCTACTACATTTTCTTTAGGAGAAATTGTTAACCCCAAAAATTTTATAGTTAAAATTTATTATAACAAAGTGTTGTGAAAATAATAATGTATATAAAGCATGAACATACGAACTCAATGAAAGTATGTTAGAAAGAGATTTCAAAATCTTTAAGAGAATATGCTTTATGGGTTTAAACTTAAGGATAGCAGATTTTAGATAATTAGAGTAGAATTTTGGTATAAGAATTTTGATGAGAATAATTTGAAGTTTGGTTATGTGAGTGATATGGCTATAAAGAAAATATATAGTAAATTACACAAGTATAATTTATAGAACATAAATTATATTTGTCTTGAGATTGTTCACTTTAGAGATGAAAAATGATTTCTATGAATGGAAAATAAATGAATGCTTGTGGAGAAAATATAGTTTGAATATGCAAAAACTATTGAGAGATATGTAAGTATTGTGAATAAAATAAATTATTTATGAGGTATGTGAATATTATAATAAAATGAAGTGATATGATTATAAGAAAATAATAATAATAAATTATTGACTGAGTGAGATTCAAATCATGTTGATTCTTATATGCCAGACTTTGGAGTATGTATAATTTCGATACCCTAGGGATATAGAATAAGTAGAAAAAAAATTTTATTCCTTTGAAGTTATATTATTGTTGATATTTGAAGTAATTACTGAATTTTTAGGGACATGCAAAATAAGTATGCAATACGTACAAGTAAATATAAATGTATGAAGTTAGAGAAATGAATTTTTTTTAAGGCAATAAAGATAATTCTATAAGGCGGTATGCAATGACCGGTGAATGAATTGGTGAATGAGGTTTAAAGAAAAGATTAATATGGTTTTGAGATTTTTATCAAATAGAAGTTATGATATCTAATGAAGTACTTGAAATATAGAGGGATAAACATTAGAATATGGTTTGAGGTAAAAAGAAATATTGAATTTTAAGAATATACGGGGTGTTGGAGTTAACAATTTTGTTATGTATTATATGAGAATAATTTTAAGTCAAATGATCAAAAGAGAGTACACAAGTGATCTTTGTTATGGTAGAGTAGTCAGCTCTAATAATCAATAGAGGTATTCATAGGTATTTTTATAAAGAATTTAAGAGGAAATTATGAGATCAAATTGATTTGAGTATGTGATAGAATTATGATATGAATTTTGAGATTTAAAGTTATTAGATATTGATTAGTTGAATTTGAATTTTTTTTTACAAGAAATGTAGTGAATATAAGAATATTGAGTACTAATTTGTTAAGTAAGAAGAAATTGAAATAAAAATGACTGTGAAGTGCTAAAAAAATTGAACAATTGATTTAAATGAATTTCGAGGACAAAATTATTTTAAGTGAGGTAGAATTGTAATACTCGGATTTTTGAAAATCGAAACATTTTATAAAATAATTTTAATCAAATTCTTTTCTAATTTTATTGAGGGTTCACTTTTAAAATTTACTAAATAATTAATTTTATTAGAAATTATATATTCTCATTAAATTTTTAATATTTAATTATTAAAATCTTAATCAGTGATACTATTAGTAAGTATTTGACAAAACAAAAGAGGTTAATACAAATTTTGATATTTATTATGTAACATCCTATATGCAAAGAAAATATTATAGTTCAAATATTGTATAAATAAGTAAATAAATAATAAAGAAGTATTTTATAAAATGTGTGACCTATTTAAAACATTACTGAAATGTAAAAAAATAAGATTTGTAAGGCATTAAAAGGATGTGTATAAAAAATCCTAAAACTGTTAGATGTATAATAACATAAATGCATAAAAATATAAATACATATATCTTAATAAAAAAATCTAAAAATTAAATAAATAAAACTCTAAATTAAATGAGTTTAAGTAATAAAAATATGAAATAATTAAAAAGGGCATCTAGACTACTACTTCACCAAAATAACTAAAGGGAATAAAAAAAAATTTTATTCTTACAAGTGACAGCTTAATATTTGCACAACAAAATACATAATTTATCATTCTAAATTAAGAAAATGAAGACAGGTGTGTTGAAGAAGCGATCATCTTTTTACTCGTTCATATTTTCATTTTAAACTTAGCTTTTCCATTTCATTTTCTTCTTTCTATTATTTGTTAGAAGATAGCAAATAATTCAATATCTGATTAATGAAAGGGAAACAGGTGTATTAAAGAAAAGATAATATTTTCACTGATTCACACCTTCATTTCAAATTTGATTTCTCCCTTTCACATTTTCAAGTTGATTTCTTCCTTTCATAATTTTTTTTTCTCTTTCAATCAATCTAGCAATTGCTAAAATTAAATCATCACAAAATACCAAGTAAATCATCATCTAAATTAAGAAAAAGGAAGACAAGTGTATTAGAGAAAATATCACATTTTCTTTTATTCACACTTTCATTTTCAAACTTAGTTTTTCCATTTCATTTATTTCTCTATAAATACCCTACTTGCTTAAGGTTATTTAGAACAAAAATATTAGAAATATACAAATGTTCCAAGAAGGGATTAAACCAACAAATGATAGGAAGGAAGAGAAAATCATAAGGAAGCAAAAAAAGATATGAAATCTAAAAAAATTATATGTTAGATTTTAAATTATATTTTTCTCAATTTTAATCTTTATTTTGATGAATCAAAGCTTAAAATTTTATCTTTATAATACATTAATTAATTATTTAAGATATAGAAATTATTTTGGATAGAAAGTAATTGAACATATAAAAGCTAAAAAAATTTTATCTTTACAAACTGTTTTTAATGAGACTACTTAAATTCAACCACTGTGTTTTGTTTAATTAAATATTTAAATAAATTTTAAAAATTATGAAATTTTGCAAAAAGACAGCTTAGGATATTAGTAAGGTTGTGTTAGAAGAAAAATTTAAATGATGAAAAAATTGAAATTATTAATAAAATAAAGAAAACTAGCCAGTATAAGAAAGCTGAAAATTTTGATTCAATAATTGATTTATTTAAATAGGTTAATGGACTTCAAAATTTGTGAAATTTAATATGAGAGTATTTTGAGATGTTAAGAACCATTTAATTAAATTTCAGAATAATGTAGGTGAGAAGATAAATATTTAATTAATAAACACATACTACTCATGTGTAGAAAATTCTATTTTTCATTAAATTTGCACTAAATTGTAAATATTAAAAATATGTGTGAATTAGCTATGAACAAGACTATATAGTAAATGAATATAGTAAATGAACATAAGGCTTAATATGTATAATTTATGTCCCTAAAAATTCAGATATTAAATTTAATGAATAAAAATATTAAAGAACCTTGAATGTAAATAAAGAGTTAGAAACAAACTAAAAGTACAATATGTGTTTAAATATGAATATAGGTCAATGATTATTACAAATCATTCTGAAATCATAAGTGACCGAAAGGAGTCAAATACATGAAATAAAGGTGAGTTATGGTATTTAACCCTTTCTTGTATGTGTTTAAATTGTTTGATTCAATTTATGATTATTAGAATGCTTGAAGGAATTTATTCAGTCTCTTACTATTGTTAATCTTAGAATTATTGAAATTATATATGAAATTATGAATTTGAGAACTTCACTGATCATTGTGTTTAATTCTAATTGTGTTATGATATTGTGTGGAGTAATGACAAAATCCAATCCTGATGGGGTTATACCATCAGACTATGTGCATATAGGTAAAAGTGAACACAATTAATGGGAGAAGTTACTGCCTTGAAGATTGTGAAGTATAAAACAGTGCTAAAATGTGCATAGCAATATGTTTTCTTCAACACTGTCTAAGTGAAAATAGTGATTTGTGAAAAATTGTGATTTTGTGAAACTATGTGATTAGCCAAATTATCTTAATTATTCAAACTATTTGAGATATCTGTATGAGATGAAAAAGTACAGAAATACACATAGTAATATGTTTTCTTCAGTGCGTTTAAGTGCTTATTTAATATATGATTGATATGATATCGATAATAAAAGTTAGATTATTATAAATTTTATGTAATTAAAGTAGACCTGTAATGAACATTAATGACATTTTAAATTGTAATAATTGATTTGTAAGTTAGGGAATGTTTAAAATGTATATGCCAATTAAGAGGCACTATATGTGAACTTTTTGAGTTTGAGAGGAAAGAAACGATTAAAAATAATTCTCATTGAGTTAAATCATATCTTGATTTTGCAGGTATATATATATACACACAAAAATAAAAGAGCAAAATAAAATAACAGAATTACAGCTAATAAATAGAAAAGGAGGAACTAACTAATATCTATTAGCTTATCTTCCGTGAATATCTGTTGTTGATATGAAGGAGAATCTTCTATGAAAATCTCAGGAGATTTACTATGCTTCAATACTATATTCTCATTGAGTTGACGTCTCATCAAATCGTCTGTGTTTCAGGTAGAAGTGATTCAGTTCAGTAGCTTCTTGGTTTCTTTATTTTAACAAGAAGTAAGAGAGCAATATAATTATGTGTTGATATTTATGAGCAATTTATGTATTTAATGGATGACACTAGTTGCTCCGTAGATATATATATAAAGGATATTAATTGATTATGAATACAAAGTTCATTATCAAAGGAATTGTATGAGAGTAAATTTGATTACTTAAGGTTATGCTATTTTAAAAAAAATATCTGGGAAAATTAGTTGAACAACAGTGAAAATTTTTTAGCTCATCTACGTATGAAATATTAAGTATTTAGCAAATTATTTATTTATAATAAGATAAAATCAGATGTGGGTTCAACGTGGTATCCGGTGGTCTTAAGCTTATCTAGACCCTAGGACCGTCACATCTCTATTTTTGGAGTGTGACACTAAAAGTTTGGCCTGGTTTGAACTTTTTGATGGTTTGGTTTGATTTTAATTCTTTTCAAACCGCCACTTTAGGTTTGATTCGATTATTATGCCTAAACCGAACCAAATTGACCCATGAATACCCTTAGTCTGTATAAGTTCATGAGGGTGACATTTCAGCAACAAAATTTACATTTGGTGTGTTTTATATATACATATAGGCTATATGTCTATGAAACAATGGCAATATTCCCCATTGGTGTAAAAATCCCTCCCCAACAGTGACTTCAAGAATCAATAGTACAAGAACTGCCAGCATTGCAGCTCTTCCATTCCATGTTTCTGCACTTCTCATCCAACCCCATTCCCACACAACCACAGGAGGTGGTAATTCCCTGCGCTTTGAATCATATTCAGCCAACAACTCCTCCATGCTGCCAAGTGAAACTAAAGACTGCATAAATTCGAAAACCACCAATCAGACATGCAGAGAAAATAAAAATAGCATTTCTAACATGATTTCATCAAGATTAATGAGAGCAGGGAAAAAACACTATTATTTATAAGTTTGCCAAAGAGTTTACTTCAGATGTATCAGAATAATTAGTTTTGTTAAGTACTAGTTGTAAATTCAATTTTAGTAGGAGTAAATTCCTAATAAGTTTGTAGTATCTTCTATAGTGTATATATATGTCTCCCTATTGATGAAAGGATATGAAGAATAATATTTCCCTCAATTCATTTACACAGTATCCGCACCTTTAGCTTGTCAAAATTTTTTTCTTTTCTATTTTGCGTTAAAGATTCCGGTGAGAGATTGTCGCTATCAACCTTGGTGACCACTAACCGCACAATAAACGAAAAACCAAATTAATATTTACAACTAACCGATCTAAACAAAAATTAATCTATTGGCAGCCGAACCAAACCAAATTACTCGGCTCAATTTGGATTTTCGATTATATCTGCGAATTGCTCATCCTAGTTGGAACTACTAAAGATACCAATTTCATAGCAAGTATCATTTACAGAATATTATACAAGTAATGTGTCAAAACCATAGAATATTATTCAAATTAAACAAAATAATTCTCTATAATATGATTTTCCTCACTTCGTATAAATTCTTTATCCTGACTGTACCTAAAGAATATTAACCCAAATCCAATCTGCTAGAATTATAGACAATAATGACTAAATATCAAGTATACTTGTAAAGATGCCTTTATAGTTTGTATTAGTGCATGAGGGTGACATTTCAACAACAAAATTTACATTTGCTTTGTTTTATACATACATACAGGCTATATGTCAATGAAATAATGGCAATATTCCCCATTGGTGCAAAAACCCCTCCCCAGTAGTGACTTCAAGAACCAATAGAACAAGAACTGCCAGCATTGCAGCTCTTCCATTCCATGTTTCTGCACTTCTCGTCCAACCCCATTCCCACACAACCACAGGTGGTGGCAATTCCCTGCGCTTCGAATCATATGCGGCCAACAACTCCTCCACGCTGCCAAGCGGAACTAAAGACTGCATAGATTCGAAAACCACCAATCAGACATACAGAAAATAAAAATAGCATTTCTAACATGGGTTCATCAAGATTAATGAGAGCAGGGAAAAAACACTATTATTTATAAATTCGTCGAAGAGTTTACTACAGATGTATCAGAATAATTAGCTTTGTCAAGGACTAGTTGTAAATTGAATTCTATTAAAAGTTAAATTTATAATAGGTTTTTAATATCTTGTATAGTATATTTTTGTCTCCCTATTTGATGAAAGAATATGAAGAATAATATTTCTCTCAATTCATTTACATGGTATTAAAGTCATTAGCTCGTTAGATATTGTTTTTTCTATTTTCCGTTGAAGATTCCGACAAGAGATTTCCCTTATCAACCTTGGTGACCAATAATCGCACTATAAATGAAAAATCAAATTAATATTTATAACTGATCGATTCTAACCAAAACTAATCTATTGGCAGCCGAATCAAACCAAATTACTTAACTCGGTTTGGATTTTCGATTATATCTGCGAATTGCTCACCCTAATTGGAACAACTGAAGATACTAATTTCATAACAAGTATCATTTAGAGAACATTATACAAGTAATGTGTCAAAACCATAGAATATTATTCAAATTAACAAAATAATTCTATATAATATGATTTTCCTCACTTCGTACAGATTTTTTATCCAGACTATACCTAAAGAATATTACAACAAATCCAATCTACTAGGATTATAGACAATAATGCCTAAAGATCCAGTATGCTCGTAAAGATGCCTCTATAGTCTGTATTAGTACATGAGGGTGACATTTCAGCAACAAAATTTACATTTGGTGTGTTTCATATATACATATAGGCTATATGTCAATGAAACAATGGCAATATTCCCCATTGGTGCAAAAACCCCTCCCCAGTAGTGACTTCAAGAACCAGTAGAACAAGAACTGCCAGCATTGCAGCTCTTCCATTCCATGTTTCTGCGCTTCTTGTCCAACCCCATTCCCACACAACCACAGGTGGTGGTAATTCCCTGCGCTTTGAATCATATGCAGCCAACAACTCCTCTACGCTGCCAAGCGGAACTAGAGACTGCATAGATTCGGAAACCACCAATCAAACATGCAAAGAAAATAAAAATAGCATTTCTAACATCAAGATTAATGAGAGCAGGAAAAAAACACTATTATTTATAAGTTCGCCGAAGAGTTTACTTCAGATGTATCAAAATAATTAGTTTTATTAAGGAGTAGTTGTAAATTGAATTATATTAAGAGTTTAAATTCCTAATAGGTTTGTAGTATCTTGTGTAGTATATATATATGTGTGTGTGTGTGTGTGTGTGTGTGTGTGTCTCCTTATCAATGAAAGAATATGAAAAATCATATTTCCCTCAATTCATTTACATGGTATCAAATCTTTTAGCTCATTAGATTTTTTTTTTTTTTCTATTTTGTATTGAAGATTCTGGTGAGAGATTGCAACTATCAGCCTTGGTGACCACTCTAGGGTCACTGTTTTGTCTCACCACCTACCCTAGGGTCTTCTCCAAATGTCGATCAGTGTTTCCCCAAAATCTGATCACCAAATTCCCTTTGTGTGGGCTTCATGTGCCCAATCTGTTTTCTACTACAGTACCATGCGCCGGTGAGTGGTGGTGCATCTAGCTATTTTCGGATATCAGGATTTATTCTTTGACTTTGACTTCAGGTCAGCAGTCCACTTACATGGTTGCTTTTCCGATCCGACAAGGTTGTGGTAGGGGCATTCTCATTTTTGTCAAAATTACTTTGGCATTCTCTGCTTTTCAGGTTACTACTTAAAAACCTCAATTGAGGAAAAATGTATTCTTATTATTTTAATTATCAATTAGTGAGAATTATATATACATACAAGAAACTACAAACTATTAGAAATCGAACTCGTAATAGGATTCTATATACAAAAGAATTCTAACTTCTCTTAAAACTCCCATCAAGTTGGAGCATGGATATTAATCATACCCAACTTGTTATAAAGATAGTTAACCTGAGGTCCATTGAAAGCTTTTGTAAAAAATGTCTCCTAGTTATTCACTTGTCTTGATGTGCCTTATAGAAATAACACCTTGTTCTATCTTTTCAAGAATAAAATGACAATCAATCTCAATTTGTTTCGTTCACTCATTGAATATCGGATTTGAACAATATGCATAGCAGCTTAATTATCACACCATAACTTTGTAGGTAAGGATAACTTGAAACTAATTTCCTCTAACTCAAAAATCCAAATTATTTCAAAAGCAGATTGAGACATAGCTCGATATCAAGAAAACTCATTATAGTCATTTGTTCTCGTCGAATCTGTTGAACTTTGACATTGGTGCTGAAAGGCAATAGAACATTAAATTCCTTGTAAATCTTCTTAACTTCCATGAATTAAGCTGTAAGAGACTTATCTTGTTGATCGGCCCCATAAAATCTTTTGCAAACTTCATGCATACGAAACAAATTACATTTTTTCGAGTACATAAAATAAAGGTATCCCATTAATTCTTTAACAAATTCGCAATGGTTAATTAAACCAACCACTTCACTGTCAATGGAATTCCAGATCTGTAGAAACAACTTAACATCTTTCCTGAGCCAACTCTGTCAATGGAATTCCTATTCCTACTCCTGCACCAGCATCTGTTGTTCCGAATCATGCTATAGCGTCTGCCCGCCCTCGTTTTGAACAAGTATATTTCAAAAGATTAGAGACTCTTGACTCACTTCCCCCACCTACCGCTTCAACAGAAGATCTAATCCCTTCTACTCAATCTGACTCCATGCCATCCACCATTCATTCGGACTTTGACCTTCCCATTGCTCTTCTAAAAGGTAAATGCCAGTTTACCTATCCCATTTCTTATTTTGTCAGTTATGATCATCTTGCTATTTTGTAAATAACTTAGACTTTGTTTCTACCCGTAAAACTATTGTTCAAGCTATTAGTTGTAAGTGGATTTCACCATTAAAGTGAATCCTATTGGGTCTGTTACTCATCTAAAGGCCCTTTTAGTTGCTAATCTTAGATTTGTGGACTTGGTAACTAACACCTTTTCTCTTGTAGCCAAATTGTCTTTTGTTCATTTATTTATTTCTTTAGCAACTACATTTAATTTGGCCTTTACATCAGCTGGATGTTAAGAATGCTTTTCTTCACATGGATCTTCAGGAGGAAGTTTATATGGAGCAACCACCAGGCTTTGTTGCTTAAGGGGAGTCAAGTAAAGTGTGTAAACTTTGCAAATCTCTTTATGGAGTAAAATAGAGTTTTCAAGCTTGGTTTGGTAGATTTTGCGAGGTGTTACACCAATTTGGCATGTAGAAGAGTACTTCTGATCATTCTGTATTTTTCAGAAGTACTAAGACTAGTTTAATTCTACTTGTGGTTTATGTTGATGACATTGTTATTCCAGGGAGTGATTCTACTAACATTACATTACTCAAGTCATTTCTTTATACTCAGTTTCAGACAAAAGACTTAAGATCATTAAAATATTTTTTGGATATTGAAGTGTCTAGGTGTAAGAGAGGCGTCTTCTTATCTCAAAGGAAGAATGTTTTTGACTTACTGAATGAAACTGAAAAGTTGGGTGTCAAACCATGTAATGCTCCAATGACTCCTAATTTGCAACTTACAACTGATGGTGAGCTATTTGACGATCCTGAGATATATATAGAAGATTGGTAAACAAATTGAATCATCTAACAGTAACACATCCAGATATTGCTTACTCTGTGAGTGTCTTAAACCAGTTTATGTCTTCTACTGTTATCTATTGAAAAGCTTTAAGATAGATTTTGTGCTACTTGAAAGGTAATCTAAGTTGTGGCCTCCCTTATAGTAATCATGGGCATTTGGACATTGAGTATTTTCAGATGCGGATTGGGCAGGTTCGAAGGTTGATAGAAGATCAACTTCAGGATATTGCGATTTTGTGGGTAGAAACTTGATATCATGGAGCAAAAAACAAAATGTAGTATCACGACCAAGTAGTGAATCAGAATATCAAGCTATGGCACAATCTGCTTGTGAAATAATTTATATTCGTCAAGTGTTAGGAAAAATTAGTTTCAAGTCGTCATTGCCTGCGAGTTACGGTGTGATAATCAAGCTACCCTTCACATTGCATCAAATCTAGTAGTCCATGAACAAACAAAATATATTAAGATTGATTGTCATTTTATTCGTGAAAAGATACAACAAAGTGTTATCTCTACAGGACACATTAAAACAAGTGAACTACGAGATATTTTTACAAAAGCTCTAAAAGGACCTCGGGTTGACTATTTTTGTAACAAATTGGGCATGATTAACATCTATGCTCCAACTTAAAGGGGAGTAATAAGAACTAGTTGTAAATAGAATTCAATTAGGAGTTAAATTCTTAATAGGTTTATAGTATCTTGTATAGTATATATACATATCTTCCTATTGATGAAAGAATACAAAGAATAACATTTCCCTCAATTGATTTACAAGTTTCAATAAAAAACAAACAGCTCCTAATCCAAACTCCAACTAGAATGAGAACCCCTCTCCGATAATTTACCTAAAACAATCTATATCATGCAATTACATTTCTTTCCATAACCAACTTCAGAAAACCATAACTATTGCTCTAGGTATCATCAATGACTTCTGTTCTCTCCATATTGAAAGCATATGATATTACGCTCCTACTATCTACAATGACATCCCACTTGAAAAAGTAAAGGTGAGAGTATAATAACAAACAGGCAGCCCGAAAAACAAAGAAGAAAATTAGAGGAAAGAGAAGTACAATAAGCACATTTCAAGTTTAGCATCAAACTACTTTTCTACAAAGATAGTAGGGTGTCCTCTGTATAGGCACCATGCCAAACAAAAGCAAACAAAAAAGGGATGCATAAAATATCTCTCTCTCTATCTCTCTCTACTGATATGATGTCCGTATAATTGGTTTTCTATTCCTTTGCATAGCTAGATAAGCATTGAGCTCCTTAATTATTTTCTTGACCTTGACTACGTTGTCATACCTAAACTAGCCTGGTCCATCAGATAAGAAATGCAGGAATCACCGAGCTTGCTATGTAGTCAAAGTGAAACCTATTGACTAAAAGTCGAGAAAGTCAAGATTAGAATGGCTTGGACACATGTACGAGACCAGAAATGCAACATTCCACAAGGTTGAACATGTAGAAGTATAGGAGATAGGAAAGTTGGTGGCCAGATTTGAAAACATTGGTCCATTAATGTATACGAGTTTTAGCAGAATTTAGTAATTGTAGTGTGTTCTACATAATTTATGCATTTCCACCAATTCCAGTTGAACCTTGATTTAATCCCAAAAAAATTCTAATCCTTGACCCCCAAATGCTTTCTCAGTTCAATTTCTCAGCTGGTTTTGAAAACATTGGTCCCTTAATATTCATGAATGAGTTGTAAATGCTTCTTACTAAATTCTTGAAATGAAAGTTTTGATTAGTCTTTTCCAATAGTTGAATTCGAGCTTCAAATACACTTCATGAATTGGATTAAGAGAACATAATTACAACTATGGATGCTTATATTTTAGGACCATTGAGCTTAACAGAATTAGACAAGGCCTAAAAGTTCCATATACCTAAGAACAATGAAAATAATGATCGAATAAAGAAGAACCTGGACTAGTGTCACGGAAGATTATTTGACCAATAACAGTACTAGAACACCATAAGTGTGGGGTCATATATCTTTTTGCTTGATTTTACATGAAGACTAAATATCTGCAATATGAGGGAAAAAAATTTCCCCTGCCGTACCATATTCAAGTTAAATAGTTGTGCAAGCAGTAATAGGATTATAATAACTCAGGCCTCGGGAAGGGAAATACCACCCTTCCCATTCATAATTCCGCAACTAGAAAATAGGCTAGATAAGGATTCTCAGAAAAATATTAGCAAAATTAACACATTTTCTTATTTTGTTAACTGAACTGCAAAATGGTATGAAGAATCTCTTATTCATTTATATTCTAATGAAAAAAGTATGTCTGCACCCATACTCGCATACAAGAAGAGAGAGAGAGAGAGAGAGAGAGAAGGAGATGCATGCTGAATAACAGACGTGTAAATACTGAAAAATTGAACATGCATGATTATGCACACATCCATATGCAATCACATAAAAAGCATGTGTGTGCCTAGGCAGCAGGCACATGTAACATAATCTATAATGTTCCATTAGCATCAGAACTACATGGTGGTTTCCCAAGAACAGCAAACTTCAAGCATACTCATTTCAGTTGTAAAAATGCTATGAAAGCTACCATGATTACCTGTCGTGCTTCAAGATTTGAAACTGCCATAGCCCCAACATATGGAAGAGACTCGATCACAGCATCTGCCAAATCTGAAATGAAGGTCGGCTCACATCCTAGTGCAGGGACACGTCCCCATTTTTCTATGCCAGACTTAAGAGCCAACTCTTTATACTCAACATCAATTTCTTCAAGAGTTTCAATATGCTCACTGACAAAGCTGTGAATCAGACATCAAAGTTTAAGAAACTTGCTTCAGTTTCCGATACTAAACCAAAAACATTGAGTTATCAATGAACTGACTTGAATAAAGGTATACAGTTACTTCAATTAGAAGGGAAAAAAAAGAAAAGAAAAGAGTACAAATCATCACATCACACGATCATTGACAAAATTAAATACCTAATTGGGACAGCAAGAAGATTCTTCACCCCTGTTCTGCCAAGATCAATAATTGTCTCATCAGTATAGGGCTTTAACCATTCCACAGGTCCAACTCTGCTCTGTAAAAGTTCAGATTGTATCATGTGACTGATTACAGGAGTAACACGAGAGACCCATGAGAAGAGGGAGGGAAGGAGGAACAATACCATCAATGATAACTATATTACCATACCATGGCAATCACAATCAAAGCAATCTAACCAATTAAAGAAAAGCAAAAGAGGTCTCATTTTGTCACAATTTGATCTCAAAATGCAAAAGTCAACTCAACAAGATTTCAGATGCCATCATATGATGCCTCAGCAAAATTACTTTTTTTCTTTTATCCTATATGATAGTTGTTAGAATCTTGTAATTATTGGGATAGATTGTGCATATATTAGAAGGATACTAGGAGATTATTAGGAGATATTAGGAGATTATTTTCCTTTTTTGAACTATTTTTTGTGTATTATATATACTTTAAACCGTATAAAAAAATTCATCAAGCCAATTGCTTGTTTTAAAACTTCTTCTCTCTTTCACATTATGAATAAAAATATGCAAATAATTTTCAAAACTTGGCACATGTAAAGAAGAATAATATTGAGGGTCACGTAACTACTAAGAATTATAACAATAATAATTGACAATTAATTAAACAAAACTTAAAGGACATAATATTCAGGCAAAATAATAGAAAAAAATAAGTCACATCAATATGAAGAGTCCGACAACTCTTCATCATTACTATCATCTTCAATATCGTGGCCCTCTATAATATCATTAAGTTCCTCTTCATCTTCAGATTGGGAAACAAAGTCTGCCTCATTAAATTCATCATCTTCCTCTACAAATTCAGCACTTCCTTCTTCTTCATCGTCTTCTAATTCCACTTCTTCCACTTCTCCACCCGTAGAACATAGATTAACAAGCCCATCATCATTTAACATAGGTATAGAATTCCTAGAATTCTCTTCTTGGTAAGGCATGCTTGGGTCATTGATCATATGTCTTGCTTTTACACTAAAAATAGCCCACCAATCAATTATTTCTTTTCTCTTGCTAGGATATTCAGCAAAATAAACTTGCTGAGATTGCTCTACCAATATGAAAGGCTCATATTTTAAAAAATTCCTTTTGTGATTTATATCAAGCAAGCCAAAATGTTTATGGAACTTCCATCCTATATCCATTCGAGGATCAAACCAATTACACTTGAAAAGCACAACAGTAGTTTGCTTATTAGATGCATTGGGGTATTGTAACTGTATGACTTCGACCAACCTACCATAATAGTCACTTTTAGAATTGTTATAGTAGGACCCTTTAATGCATACTCCACTATTCATTGTTGTTTTACTTAAGTTGTAGTCAAGTGTTTGAAACTAGAAGCCATTGACATAATATTGAGGCCATGTAACTATCTCTCTAAATGAACCACGTGAAATGTCTTTTATTCGATGATCAACCACATTATGAACAGGATCAAATACCTAGACATAAAGATAAGTTTGTTAATGACTTGATTTCACATGCTATTTACATTTGAATGTAAAATATAATTTTCAAATATTTTTCCTTGAAACTTACATAATTGGTTAACCATGATGCAAATTCCTTAGTTTTCTTAGTCTTTATTTCTTCATCACTAATATTAGGCTTCTCCTGCTTCAATTGATCTTCAAAGATTCTACATTTATATCATTTGAGACTAGGATAACGTAATTATATAACTAGTAAACAAAAGTGAAACATTAGACTATCATGACTTACTTTATGAATGGTTCAATATCATCACAATTTCAAAGAACATATATGGAGGCTACATCATATTCCTCATTCGTTAATCATCTACTCTTTTCCTTCCCAACTGGACGACCATGGTGAGCAAATATAGAAAGGCATCCATTAGGGTGTTCAACTTCACCACCATCGTCATTCTGGTTTACTTAGTTAATTTTTGTTTAAATGTGAGGTTGAAAATAATAAGAGCAAAATGTAGAAGTTTCTTCAATAAGGTATGCTTCACATATAGAACTCTCCACACGAGCTTTGTTATTAACCTTTTTTTTCAAATGATGTAAAAACCTAAAAAAAATCATGTAATTATGAAATTCAATTGAGATGTATGGATGGTAAAAATTTAGATATTTACCTCTCAAATGGGTACATCCATCTATATTACACTAGGCCACCAACTCTTGCTTCATATGGTAACTGAATAGGCAGATGTTCCATTGAATCAAAAAACCCAGGAGGAAATATCTTCTCTAGTTTACAAAGTGTTACAACAATTCTCTCTTCTAATTCTTTCATTTGATCTTCTTGCACAATTGTGAAGCATATGTCTTTGAAAAATAAAGATACCTCAACTAATGCGTTCCAAACAGCCTTAGGCAAGAAGTCTCGAAATGCAATTGGAAGTAGTCTCTCCATAAAAACATGGCAGTCATGACTCTTCATCCTAGATAGCTTCAAGTCATTCATGTCAACACATTTAGATAAATTTGAAGCATACCCATCAGGAAGCCTCAACTTTCTAACCCATTCACACACTTTCTTTGGTCATCTGTTAATGTGTACACTGCTTTTGGTTTAACTGCCTTCCCATTATTCCCTTTTTTTAAGTGCAACTCTAGTCAGTTACAATACTTAGCCAAGTCTTGTGTAGCTTTGTCATTGTCTTTTGTTTTACCCTTTACATTCATCATAGTATGCAATATGTTATCAAAGAAGTTCTTTTCAATGTGCATAATATCAAGATTGTGACGAATGAGATTTGTTCACCAATATGGCAAATCCCAAAAGATACTTCTCTTAGTCCAGTTGTGTTCCTTTCCAAATCCCGACAGCTTCTTTACCCTATTTCGATCAAGTATCTTTGGTAAACCACGAATTCTCTCCCACACTTCATTACTCATCATAAAGGAGGCATTCACTTTCAACCTTACCTTTGAGAAACAACTTCCTATCTTGTCAAAATGGATGTTCCAAAGGTAAGAATTTATGATGACAATCAAAGAATGTAACCTTTTTCCCTTTTGTCAAATAAAATGCTTTGCTATGTTCCATATATATAGGGCATGACATGAGACCGTGTGTGCTCCATGAAGATAACATGCCATAAGTTGGATAGTCGCTAATAGTCCACATAAGTGCAGCCCTCATATTAAAGTTTTGCTTCCTAAACAAGTCATAAGTCGGCACCCTGAATTCCCATAGTTGCTTCAATTCATCAATTAGGGGTTGCATGTACACGTCAATGTTTTGTCCAGGATTTTTAGGACCAGGGATGATAAGAGTCAAGAACATGTGAGGATTCTTCATGCACTTTCCAAGTGGGAGATTATAGAGTGTCAGAACTACTGGCCAACAAGAATAAGGGTGTGCAGATTGCCCAAATGGTGTAAAACTATCAAATGAGAGATCAAGCCTAACATTTCTAGGCTCAGCAGCAAAAGAAGGATGACATCGATTAAAATTTTTCCATGCCTCAGCATCACTTGGATGGCACATAACCCCATTTTCTCACTGAGTTGTATGATGCCATGTCATGTACTCAACTGTCTTTTTAGACATGTATAACCTTTGCAATCTTGGGGTTAAAGGGAAGTAGCATAGTACTTGGTAGGGAATGTCTTTACCCTTTTCACCATCTTTCCTAGGTTTATAACGAGGATGACTACAAACTGAATATTCCCTTTTAT